>JAQFZY010000293.1:0-34876 GCA_034696285.1 Hypogastrura burkilli
TTCATTTCAATGTTGTGACTCATTTCACTGTAGTGATTCGCTTCACGGTAGTGATTCGTCATTCCGTGTAGCACGTAGGGCTACACGCAAGCGCTCGCAAGAGCACTTGTATTTATAAGTTAATTCCTTTCTTAAGCATTATTTCTTCCACTCTTGGGCCTAATTTGATATTTTTCTATTCATTTCTCCGGGTCGGCGTCAGAGTTTGATGCAATAGTAATTGTAGCCATTCCATTTCCGCTCCCATTCCCAGTTGTAGTTTATTAATAGCCCGACTTTGTATACATCTAGTAGGAGCAGGATTTGATGAGCTATGAATTCATTTGATCCCTGCTCCAAGGATTCCTCTGTATGCATAAGAAGGCGCCTAATGAATTTTCTAGAGCTCAGAGCTTTCACCTATAATTCCGAATTCGGAGAAGCAGACTTATTAGAAAGTGAAGCTTTTATGCAAGGCCTCCCAATTCTTTCTAAACAGATTCATCCGGAATTCCTTAACTATTCTACTATTCCTACAGTTGCAGTTTGCACTAGAGACTAGAGTTACATAATTCATAGGAGGCAGTGCAGGAGGTCATGCCCAGGCTTGTATTTTTAAGCGGTCCAATAGTACAGAATCTAACCCTACTATACCAACTATTGTACGGGGAGCTGTCTCCAGATTATGTCACAGATACTCCGACCTTGGAAAATCGGGTCATGTCAGAGGTCATGGCGTAGCGCCTGATTTTATATTTTTTATAGTATATGAACTTTGTACTTGAGGCGTCCATGGAACATCACCTTCAATTTCAATTTACAATGTACAATTTCCCATGGCTTTATTTCTAGTTTGCTTAAATAATAATACGTACTTATTTGTCATTATGCGTGACTTTGCGACAAACGGGTGGAATTTTCCAGGTAAAAGGAACAAGGAACCTTCCGGGCTGGAAACTAGTAGAAAATTGGCCTGAAGCTATTTTCGTATAATGAACTCATTAGGCGGGCCAGGTTAAGTTGTATGTAAACAAACGTAACTGCCCTGCTCTATTGTTCGGCTCTATTTACCTGTCAAATTGATCCTTGTCGCTGATGTCAAGCATATATTGCTGATGCGTACTACTATATGTATAGACATTTTGCATTAAGCCATGCCTTACCAATACCAAGGCTATTGTTTGCGGCCAAGGGTGAGCTCCGAACCCAACCCTCCGTGCAAACAATAGGACCAATGAAGAGATAAGGTGTTTTTATTGCTCTTGCTTTTTTGCCATGTTCCAGTTGATTGCTGATTACAACTTTTTTACCTGGTCCTTCCTAATGGCCAATGATCATATCATACCCATCATTTTCTCGCGAGTCTAGCCTTGAACTCTTCTCTTATGCAAACTATTGTACTACATAGTTTATGGCCTGCCTTATGTTATCCTGTATCCCTAATAGAAACAAACTGTCTAAATAGCAATAAGGTATCCCCGGCCGTTGTAAATTGGAAAAGTGCCAGCGGCGGCGTAATGTACTTGCTATAAGTATAAGTATTCTATTCCCAGAAATTTTGCAATCTACCTTTGGACCATAAACCATAATGCGTAGAGCATGCTGCAGATTGTTTAGGAAATTGAAGAGATTATAGTGTAAAACTTCAAAATAAATAGGCTTAATAATTCGGTCTTTAAGTAAATTCTACGGTCCCCATTATTGCTACAACAATGGAGATATTCGAAAGAGAGCAAAATTATGCTCTTTAGAGGCAGCCTATATAGCAAGAAGTGAACTAATGTATTTCAATCTGAAACTTTATATTAATTGAACTAGACTCCAAATTTTTCCTAATTTCCTAAACAATCTGCAACATAAATTTTGCACACCTGGACTGTGCTCAAGTAAGTATGCAATAAATTGGGAGCCAGTAAATAGCCGAAACGGACATGAATTTCATTTTAGTCGCCCAATTAGGCTTCCCATCGTATTTATTCCATCATTCTCTCATTTTGGTGGGTGTCACGCGCTTAGGTTCTTATCACAGGTGCTCGCGTAGCACACGCGGCCCACTAATTACAATTACATGTACATGCCTAAAGGTACTTAAGAGATACACAAAGAGAAATATTTGGTAGCCTAGAGGCATGCATTACATTTTACAATGGTAAAGTGAGTAAACACGTAAAGACGACACTGTACGACATTTACGAGTCTTCTTAAGTCTTAGCTTCTAGAGTTTGTACAAATAACCAATACTCAACAACGTAGTCCATACAGTACACTACTAGTTTGGCCTATGAGATCAAGGGGGTGGGTGTGAGTGAGTTATTCAACCAAAATAAAGTTGGTGCTGGGGCCTAAATAATTTATATAATAGAATAAGTTAGGGTCTTAGGGTTAGGTCTTAATTGCCGTGCTCAGGGTGCACCTGGCTGACGTCTGAAGTCTTGACCAGAAACTGGCCGAGAGTCATATACATATAATAAGATTTTATGGACTAAAGTCACGGCTTGGGGTGGTAGGGTACGAACCACATAGCCCAACAGCCACTCACCAACTCCATCAATTACTACAATTTCTGCGGCCCTAATGTAAATGCTCCTTTCATGTAAAAAAGGGAAAACGAGTTTTTTTCCTGGATTGACGTCAGGCCCAAAACTGATAGATTTGAAGGTACCAAGAGCCAGCCCAACAATATTTGCTGGTACAAGAACCCTTCTGCGTCAGGACTATGTAAATTAGTAATTGTGAGTGAATGAATTGGGAAGTGGCTGGCTTGCTCCAAATACTGTCAAACTGGCTGAGCACGGACCAATGGCTATACAGGGTCAGGGCAGGAGGGGTGTAGAAAAGTGAGCTAGCGGAATGTGCCTTAATGTATAAATGTGTAATTATAGTTATGCCTAAATTACGTTAATAGTAGAAATTAAAGCCTCATTGTAGGACCCCGTTGATGAGGTTGCATTGATGGCTTATGACTTTGAGCCCTTCTTGGGCTTGGACGGCACCTCAGCCGCTGGGTACTTCTCAGGGTACACGAGTTCGAGGTAGAGGTCGGACTGGAGGAACCGGAGGTAGGCGTCGGCCTCTAGCATGGCCTGGATCCGCTTTTGAGCCTGGTCAAACGTATTGTAGTCCGCCGAGGAGGTGGACTCGATGAGGCCGGACTTGGTTAGCACGTCTAGGTTGACCTGGAGGAGTAAAAAAAATACCAGGGATTAGTCAGAGGTCCCATAGGTCAACTACCGGGTCGTAGGGACTCGTGTATTTAATCTGCTACCTAAAAATATTGATTTTAGCCCAAAACCAAAAATGATAGTCAGAGGTTAGGTATGGTATAAATCGACTAATCACATTTGTGTCCAACGCTGATTTGTTTGTTTTGGGGTTAAAGTCACTATTTTTTGGGAGGACTAATATTCAGGTCAGTTTGCACTTACTTCTCGTTGGGCCTGGGGCAGGATGAACTCATCAATGATTTTCTGAGCCTTGGCCTGGAGCTTCCGCTGACGAGCCTTCCGATACTCTTCAATAGCGATCCAGAACTCAATGTTCTCATGACTGAACTCTCGGCGGAGGAATGCTCGAAAGAGGGACTGGCCGTCTGCAATTAAAAAATATTAAAAGTCATTAGTAAACTGTGACATGTGAGATGTGACTCTGACATCGTGTGTAGGTGAGGATCAGCGTGGGATGATCAATAAGGAAATGTGAAGGATTGATGGGATCAGTAGTTGATTTACAATTTAAGATTTACGACTGCGGAAGTGACTTACATTTGGAGGCCATGAGGAGTTGGAACGATGTTGACCACAGCTTGGCCTCTTCGGGTGATGGACGTACGGACGTAGAGCCCGAGATCTTGTCCTCTGTCTCCCTCCGCTTCAGGAATCCCAACTTAAACTTCATGTCACTTCTGTTAATTTTCAAAGAAGGGGATGAAAATTAGTACTGATTGACAGGAGACGGGACTGATCTTAATTCTTAATTTGAATATCCAATAGTGGCTTGGCTGCTGTGGCAGCAGCCTAAACGCTCCTATGATCCTCAGACTGAGCCACAAACTGAACTAAATTACGTTCCTCCGCGTGCCTTACGTACTGATACTGAAATACTGACTAAAGCTCGTGACGCTATTTTTAGCCCCTTGAGCCCATCCAAGCCTAAAATCGTAAGTCTACAACTCCGCAGAGTACAGTAACTTCTTGTTCCAGAATTCAAGTGTGACCTCCGGCTCTATTTATAAAAGCGTCATGCCATGCTACTGCTGATCCTATCCTTTTTTGCCTAAAGACGTGGATCTTTAGATCGTCACTTTACGACGTCCCCGCGTCCTTCGGCGGGGCTCACACTGAATTGGACACCTAAGGTCATAGTCGGCCCTCTCTCTTTGTACACTTTATACAGTTTAGGCATAAAGCAGGAGGAATATTATGGCCCATTACCTAGGCTATGAAATGACAGTCTGTTGAGGTAAGGACCTTGAGGACCCTGGCTCTGGCTCTTACCAATGTCAAATTCCGGATGGATAGCTAGGGCTGAGCCCGGGTCTTCAGCAACCTTGTGCCTGGTCCAATATTTAGTCAATACCTAGGCCTGCCTGTTGTTCCTATTACCTGGCTCGAATATAAATACGGACCTACTGCCAGGGTCTGTCAATCACTCCCCACCTGGCTCCTCATCACCATGTTTATGTGAAAGGAGTGCTGTAGACAATAATTGCTGGGTACCTTCGTATCCGGCTTTTAGTCACCTAAAGGTCTACTGTATGAATAATAAGGTAATGAACTGTGTAGTCTGTATAGAACTTTAAAGGTAAATGACGGTGGTGGCTGGTGATGATTGCGATTTCCCTTTACGTGTGTTACCATACTTTGAGTCAAAGTACACAAAGAGGGTAAAAATGACGCACATGGTACTCTACTACTATGTATGATTTTTTTTCTGAACATTACTCTTTTTGCGTCTGTATGAATTATTGCGCTGTCCATTTACGATTTACGATTTACGTTAGCAAGTGACTCACTGAAGGATATGCGGCACATGGCCCACATGGCCCACATGCTACAGCTACGTGTCACAATCATGATGCCTATAACCTAAGGAACTACTCTGACTCTGCCATATTGAAATTGCAACTTACGACTATTTTTTACAAGCAATAAGTAAATATAATTTGTGACAATTTTTATTTATTGACAGCTTACCTTTGGAAGAATAGCTTGAATGACTTGTTCTTTGGCTGTGGGACTGTTCCAGGCGCGGTCACATCTGACCCATCAGCCGGTGAGTCCTTGTTCTTGACGAAAAATGAGAGGCCGAGGGCCTCCTCGCTCTTCCCGCCCGGGGAAAAGTCAATCTCTTCGAAACTGTTGGGCACGACCATGTTGACTGTTATTGGGCAAACGGCAGAGACTGGACACTCAATAGTAAGTTCACTTGGTAAATAGTTCCCGCCTGGCTCGGGAACTATTGACACATAAGTAGGTACTCCAATTCCAAAGGCTGGAGGCTGGATTGTGATTAATCCGTAGTAGTATCAGTTGACACGTTGATTATGATTTGATTTGCAGAAATGCGGATGACGGTAGCTGCTCTTTGGTAATGTAGGATGATGATGTGAGCTGTTACTCCGTTGAAGTCGAAATGCGGACTGAGAGGTAGTAGGCCGGGGGCCGTGGTCTTATACTCTTCTTGTGCAGAGTAACTCGCTCCAAGGTACTGAACCGTGACGATGATGGGCAGGTAGCAGGTAGTCGGACTCGCTTTCTCAAGAAGAAGATGCTGACTGAGGAGATTGGGCCCGGAGTCCTCGCCTATTGTACTCCAAAATCGTGTAGAGGATCCGGCGGATGCGTCGATTTTGGTTCTCATAAGCAGAGCTTGGAGAAAGGGTAAAGTGTAAGGCGCCTGCCGTTCTGAGGCCTGTTACCCGCTCCGAAGCTCCCGATATTCGGATCCATGTCCCTGGAACCAGGCCTACCGTTTGACATAAGCCCCGTACCATTTCCAATTACATTAGGCTAAGCAGGCGGCGCTTAGCTAGCCCAAAAACACAGTTCCAGCGTTCCAGGAATAGACTCGCCCGTGAGCGGGCACTTCCCACCGCTAACTGGTCCGGGGACAAGGTTCTGGATTCTAGGTCAATTTTCCAGAAGATTTAATTTGTATGTCAAGCCCATTGAAAATTGGAAAGGGCCAAGTACCTAATAAATGCGTATAATTAGTCCCTGCAGTAACCCGTTACCATTAGTCACCTGAGCCTGAGCTGACCTCCAGTGAGGAGATTTAATTCTAGGTCAATTTTCCAGTCGATCTGGTCTATGTATGTAAAGCCCATTGAAAATGGAAAACTACTAAGTACCTATTATAGTATCTAAATGCGTACAATTAGTCCCTGTAGTATTTACCTAAGCTTTGAGTTTGAGTATAATTGTACAATTGACCTAGTCCCGATCCCGAATCGCAATGACACGGATGCAACACCAAACTCAATGACGCTGGGCGCTGCTACTGTAATGAGTCATAGTGACAGGCAGAACCGGCTATTGTCTTTACGTTTACGCTGCTGCAGTTGCAATTAGCAATTAGAATTCCAGTAACAAGACGCGTGATGTTCATGTGACAAATGACTAAATCCTACTCTGACTTTATGCGTTATGCCATCGGCACTAGCCATTAAATGGGCACATGAAGACGTAGGTAGTTGGCAGTAATAACATGACTGATAGGCACTAAGCCTAAAGGGTCCCGACAACACGTAAACACTTAGGCTTTAAAACCCTCTGAGCGTCATCGTCATACTATACAAACTATCAAGGGACACTTATGCGCTGACTATACATACATTATGACTATAGGCATTAGTAGTAGTGGCACTCTATGTAGCTGTTTACAGGGATTCCTATGTATTATGTACGATACAATGGAGTGATGAGCAATAACATTAGTTTGGAGCCGCTCGCTGCTCGCGTCACGTCAAATAATTTCCTATTCATTTTCCATTTTCCATATGGAATACCTTGTTAGGAGTCCAAAGAGATACAGAATTGATAATCATCCTACCTTACCTAATCCAGGTCTCATCAATAATGCTGTACAGTATGTGGGATGTGTGGCACATACTGTAATCCTCCAGCGTTAGCATTCTGGTTCTGAGGTCAGTAGTCCTTATTTCCCTTGCAGTTGGGACATGACGCAGGAACCAGGACTTGACGAACTATGGGTATTCCTAAATCAACATTCGGATATGGATTAGTTGAGCCGCTTCAGCATAAATTGACTTCTGAAGTAGGTACTACTACGGTTGAAAGGGGAGGTCGTATAATAAGTGTCAAAGAATGATATTAAAAGCGTTCCTGCCTTGATGCGATACGAAGAATGGGGACGTATGTACATGGAGCATAGGCGTAGGCAAATAGGTCAAAGAGCCGCTGGTGCACCCAAGGACCTCTCATAGGGCATAGTACTATGTGATCTGTACTCAGGAGAACAAGGCAGAAAAGAGTCTCAAAGTTCATCCATGACGTCACGGGGACGACAATAGGCCTGGACTTCCGTCTTTTCTTTACCGTTCCGGCTTCCGCCCAAATCCTCCTTGCCCGAAGCCTGCCTTTTCATGCACTATAAATTCTAATCAATATTTCCAGGCCAGCGGATCTGTAATACACGCTTCGGTCGGCTGTTAACTGTCAACTGTGACCTACTACTATATTTAGATCAGACGACATATTCTAAATCCGAACCTCGGGGCTGGTATATCGTTAAGTTAGGTTAGACGTGTGACGCGTCTTGTAATTATCATCCGGGAAAATCGGGGGAAACAGATTTTCCCTGGAGAAAGTATAATAATGAGCGGAATAATTGTTTCTTGTAGCTCAAACCTAACGTAACTTAAATGTAATTTAATATACCTAAAAACTTAACCAATTTAACGTAACAGGTAACGGGGTTTCTTATTCTAACCAACTAACCTTAACCTAACAGCTAACAGGGTTTCTTATACTAACCAACTAACCTAACCTAACAGGTAACAGGGTTTCTTATACTAACCAACTAACCTAACCTAAAAGGTAACAGGGTATCTTGTAACCTAACCTAACAGGTAACAGGGTTTCATATAACCTAACCTAACAGGTAAAAGGGTTTCTCACAACCTTACCTAACCTAAAATGTAACAGGGTTTCTAATAACTTAACCTAACTGATAACAGGGTATCTTAGAACGTAACCTAACATGTAACAGGGTTTCTTATAACCTAACCTAAGTTGTAACAGAGTTTGTTATAACAACCTAACAGGAAACAGGGTTTCTTATAACCTAACCTAACCTAACAGGTAGCAGTGTTTGTTATAACCTAGCCTAACCTAACAGGTAGCAGGGTTTGTTATAACCTAACCTAACCTAACAGGTAGCAGGGTTTCTTATAACAAAACCTAACCAACAGGTAACAGAGTTTCCTATATATTCTAACCTATACGTGTTTCTTATAACGTATAACGTAAACCTAGCACGACATTTTTCCTAAACCGAACCCAAATACAATTAAAAGGAACGACTTGAATTTTGAATTTTCGGAGGGAAAATCTTTCCATATTTTTCAAAATTTCTCGGTTCAAAGTTCCAACTGATATGATTTAAATTGAAATTCCGGTATTTTCGTCCATTTCGCCACTACCTGGCCATGGCTCTGTCCCTGTTCAGAACCGAATATTGACCCAGAGTGGTGATTCGATATTGGATAAGTAGGTTGGACTCTGGAACACTTAGGTTTTAATCACTATTTGCTCTCCGGATGCCGGGCGGGCCTGGCCTGAGTGATGTTAATCAATGCCCGGGTCCACCTTTGGAGTCTGTACATTTGGACTTTGGCTTTGGACGGAAGCTCCCGTGTCTGAAGTCCGTCCAGGATTACTCCCGAGCCTCCTCCGCCTTATTTTAAGCCTGACCATCTTTCCGGAGAATCCCGTAATGACGCTCTTCCTGTCCATGCCCATTCCATGGACCCATTAGCCCCCCTCCGTCTGCGGCTCTATACAATAAGGAGGTGAGTCAACCCCGTCTCCTTCTTGATGTTGTTTCTTATTATGAATTAGGACTTTAGGACTGACAGGTCTAAAAATATCTCGAGGAGGGACTGTTTGGCGGGATTTAGAGTGTGTGATTCACACGTTATGTTATGAGTTATGACGCCCTGCGTCAGACCAGCTCACGCCTCACACCTGTCTCTCCACAAATAATAGAGGAATCCTATACAAGGGCTGCCTTGTAAGTACTGCGGCCCATCAAAATACAGATTTTGGCCCTGACCAGAACAAGGTATCGAAAGTGACCGATTTAGATGTATGCCAAGGATTTCGTTTAAACCGACTGAAAAATGTGTATATTTTGTTATTTCAGGGGTAGCATTAATATTAGGTCCTTCGAATGTTTTTTCCGAGCCACAGATATAGGAAAGTATACATTTCACTTTAATTCAATTTAGATATTCAGGAACTCAATTTAAGCTTTCACTCCCACTCTCCAGCTTCCGTTTCCTGTTACAGAGCTGTAACCTAATACTATTAGCATCAGCTGGGTCGTGGGAGTCGGCTTACTGCCGCTGATATATTATTACACAGCGTCACCGCGCTGCTGCTGACTGTATTCGTATGGTTTGTCAAAACACAGGAAACCCCAATCAGTTTTGGGTCAAAAGTTAGGCTTTTTAGAATAACATCTGTGGGTAAATAATCGGCTTTCTTTGTAAAGGAATCCAATTTCAGTTCAGGGAACCTACTCGTAGGCATATGAGGTTTACAAAAATTCCTCAGCATCCGAGTCCTGAGATATCTAACTTACTTCAGTACGCTCTATTGTACAAGAGCGTTATGCCAGCAGGCAATATTTAACTTAATTTTTACTACTGTTGGTTCAGATTATTTCCTGGTTTAGTTATATCTGGAGTAAAATTTAGATGATTCTGTAGAAAATTATTTATTTTGTTTTATTTAATACCGATCATAACTCTTGTCTCAACCCTCGTAGAAATTACGACGGAGAAAGTCCGTTTTGTTTGGAGAGTGCTTCTGGGAAGGTGTGAGTACTTTTCGAAAATAGTTCCACGAGGCAGTCCTGGGAGTCTAGCCTAATAACAATGGGCCGGGTCCCTTTGATTACTTAGCCCTCCTCCGCCTAATCTAACACATACTTCAACTTCATATGACTCTATTGATATTGACTGGATATAGACAGTACATAGATGAGCAAACAGGGAGACACGCTTTCCGGCTCGGCCTTCGGAACCTGTCCGCGGCGTAGAACAATATGCGGACCGCGGACATGATCAAAAAGCCTAACCTTTGGCTCGGGGGCGATGGAATCATAATAAAGCATTAGCATTTAGCCCTCTTCCCTAACCCTCTGCGGGTAAACATGGGGCTCATTTCTATTAGTCCGCCCCAGTGATTGAATTGGGACTCAAACGTGTTCCCGTTCCCATTTACAATTTTCCGGAATGGGACCAGTGTGGGAGTGTTTATTATTGTGGACCTAGGGGCAGCTGGTCGGCCCTTTTAGAACCCGGATTCTGTGTCAACCCAAGACCCGATGGCCCGGATGAGAACTTTGAGGCCGGAATAGTTCTGGGAGGCCCCCGAAAATGTATTCAGCTTTTATTTTCCTGCCCGATCATTGCACCCGCCTTTAGGAAAATAAAGATTATGGCTGAAAGCGGCCCAGGCTGTGCTGGCCCACGATCCGGGATCCCGGGCTCATAGAATCATTCTAGGAAGCTTGTGCCGAGTTCTTGGCAGATAAATCCTGGTCCTTTGGCTTAAGGGAGTGATGGGTCTTCTGTTTTGACAGGCCGGAATTTATGAATCCACAATCTGTAGTTGTGTAGTAACTTGAGGGGCCGAAATATTATTACCAAAGTAACGGCGTAGAGCCCGCCTTGTTTCGCAAGACTTAATCCTGTTTTCGGATTATAGGCCGCCCGGATCAGGATCCCCGGGTTCAAAATCGGAGTTGGAATGAATAATTCAGTGTTTTGTCGTATGACAAGGACATCACGTCGTACGATGGAAATATGAATGGGAAGAGGTACACATTATTGTGGGCCGGAGTCAAAGACGCGTAGAAGGAGGAGGCGTGGTCTCTATATGTTACAGGCCCTTATAAAGTTAATATTAAAAATGCCTAAATTTTAAATTTTAGCCAAAGACAAATTATAGTCAAATATGCAGGTACCCGAAAAAGTAATCAATTAGTTAAATGTGTAATAAAATACTCAAAACTTGAATTTGTAAGATAAATGCAGATATTTTAACAAGATATTTATTGATTTTCCTTTACAAAATAAACTACACAGCCGTAAAACGCACGAAATCGTACTCTAGAATCGAAACCGTAAGTTATGGCATAAATTGTGCCAGTTTACGTTGATTTATATACTGTGTGACAATTTGTAACCAAACCGCAACATATATTATACACCTATATAATACATAGCATAGTAGAGAAAGTTATCGGTTGCTATTTGTTATCTCCGATTTTTCTGGTAGAAACTTGCTTTCTATAGTCTTTCACATTGTATTTATCATAAATATTTATGACCTTACTTTGTCTAAGCCTGGCTGCCTAACGGCGCAGTTTATTAAGCTAAGCTTGGGCTTGAGATCCGATGGCAATCCAGCAGGCTGCTGGAATTAAGGACAGAGTCAAGGGCCAATTAACATTATAACTAACGATAAGGGCCATTATTAAATGTAAATAGTATTACGTCGACCTAAATGCAGTAAGCAGGTTAGCAGGTAGTTAAAGCGGGCGGACTGGAAGATCACTCAGGCTTAAAATCGCAGTGTATGATTTAGCAGAATAGGAAAGTTATTTCCGGACTAAATTGGCTTAACCTTGTTTTCGATATTAGAATCATAACTTTCACCGCCTCCACATAGGTCTCATTAGGTTTATATGTAGTACCAGGACATAGGGCTCAGACTCTTATATTTAATTCAAATGGTACTCCTACATTGCATCGTACCTAAAATTATTTTTCCAGTAGACTTAAGTCATGCGACTTTCCCTTAGAGGAAAATGAAAATACTGGAGTCTGCTCTCTTCTTCAAAGGAATGAAGGCTTGTACGCCTTCATAATGGAGTAGTACAATAGGTCCCTATGGCCTTACCGTTGTATAACAGCTTAATTGACAATCATGACAATCATATTTACTCACACGCCATATCATCATGACATGATACACAGGCATGGAACACATGATATATGGCATGCACAGACCACAGAGCACGTTTAAAGACTGCTGAAAGAATGCTTGAATCTCAAATTCGAAATTTTTGTACTCTCCACAAATCGTGGTAACTTATTATTAGAATTTTTTTTGCATATAAATGTTGTAATTTTATTTATTATTTTAATTTTTAACAGCATCATTTTACGTCACATTTTTACTATAATTGTTTTAAATTACTTTTGTTGCTGTTTTTCAATTTTTACAATTAAGTCAGCTTCCTTGAAAATGGTCTGTGAGTACAGTATCTACATATAGTACCACATATAGTATAAAAGGTTCAGTTAGGTTTGACCTACAAAATTGAATATTAGTAGAATTCTTCTGCCAAAAAATATTTTCCTCCGGCATGAAGAATAGCACACATAAAAAAATGGCAGATCTTCCTGTCTCATTTCCAAAGCAGGATCATCCCAATGTGCGTAGTGCGTATAAGGAAGATCTGCCCTAGAATCCCATACAAGGTAGGCAAGAGCTCAGAACTCTGCAGCCAGCAGCCAGCCTCCACGCCGCAACCTCTAACCTTATGACGACGGGGGCTGTAGCTCTATATCCTTCCCCTGTATTTTCCCATCCATATATATGTACTTATAGACGATAGACAAAAGTGCGTGAGGGCATTAGTCTGGCCCAGAGTTCATTGCTCCTGGGGAGCCTGTGCGTCATCGAAGACGGAGACCCCTCCTGCCTCCTACAGTATCCCCATATAATGGTAAAGTGCGTGGAAAAGTGCGTGCAAAAGTGCGTCTCGGGCTTCTCAATGGGCTGAGTCCTGAATGGAGTCCAAAGTTGAGACGCAGATGCAGGGCTGGGGCCTACGCACTGGGCTGGGCCTAATGAGGGGCCGTCCACGTGGCCGTCCGTGACGGAGCCCGCTGGAACTAGGACATGACGTCATGCCTAAACTCGATTTGGGATCCCAATGTGGGAACCAGCCAGCGGATTTGGGGGCTCTCTATTTATAGCTACACAATCTGGCCCCTCTGCTCGGCTTCCTGCGGGAGGAATCGATGGCTGGGCTACGCACCCGGCCACCTTTCTCCGGGTTCCTGCTGGGTACTTTCACCTTTTGACATTTGGCTACGGCTATGGATCTTAATTGGGACGGAGGGAGGCCCTAATTTCATTAGCTAAGAGGAGCGGGGAGTTATACCTACTACATTGTCTTAGCCCATGCACGTGGGCTAATAATCCGTGTAGCTTTCTTTAGACGTAGGGCTACGTACTAGCTATTCCGGGTAAGGATTAAGGATTCGAGACGAGGCGGGTTGGTATGGGTATTAGGAGTTAATTAGGGGTTAACGAGGCGAAAAGACGCTTGCTCCAGGCTACATTAAAATGAAGTAAGAAAATTGAATTATTAGTGGCCACAGAAATAGATAAGTAGGTTTTAAAAGCTAGGGAAGGCTGTCCTAATCTAGCTTAAATTAGCCCGGGCGTACTTAATATAGCTTAAATTAATAAGGACGTTACCTAACCGAATATAGCTTAAATTAACCAGGACGTAACCTAAACTAATATATAGCTTAAATTAAAGAGGACGTAACCTAACCTAGTATAGTCTTACTGAACCGGGACTTAACCTAACCGCATATAGCTTAAATTAAACAGGACGTAACCTAACCTAATAGAGCCTACCAGACCTAAGTTAGTCTAAACTAATAAAATATAACCTAATATAATGGACCTAGTATAAACTAAGGAAACGAACCTAACCAAACCTAACCTAACCAAACCGACCCTAACCAAACCGAACCTAACTAAATCGAACCTAACCAAACCGAACCTAACCAAACCAAACCTAACGAAACGAACATAACCAAACCGAACCTGACCAAACCGAACCTAACCAAACCGAACCTAACCAAACCGAACCTAACCAAACCGAACCTAACCAAACCGAACCTAACCAAACCGAACCAAACCGAACCTAACCAAACCGAACCTAACCAAACCGAACCTAACCAAACCGAACCTAACAAAACCGAACCTAACCAAACCGAACCTAACCAAACCGAACCTAACCAAACCAAACCTAACCAAAAATTACTTTGAGAAAGTCAGTATTGTTTTAGTCAGAATTCAGTATTTATATTTTCTCTACCTGGCATATAATAACAACGACTAATGCTTATTTTTAAATTACGGCACAATATTTAATAGCGTCAGAAATCAGTTATATTTTACCGGGAAATTTAAAATCCAAGTCGATAATTAGATTGCATTAAGGTGCGATTCGGTAATACTTGGGCCTACTATCTCAGATAGGTAATATTGCATTAAATTACATTGACTTAGCCTAGGTACAAATATTCCTTGATCTCTAGAAAAAAGGATTTGTTTCCGCTGAACATTATGGACTTTCCAGGTAAATCTCTCTTGCCCTCCAATAGCAACTCAACGCAAAGCTAGTTCATATTAATGGGAATTATGAAATAGGGACTCTTTGTAATTTACTCTGCATTATGCAAGCCTACGTAATGCCCGCTCCCGGGAAGGGGAGAACAATAGGAACCGAACGCGAGCGGCCTGGCCTTGAACCAGGCCCTTAATCTGTCTCCTGCTCACACATACAAGCGGACTAATTAAGGCAGATCCTCAACTTTTCCCAAATATATTTTGACAACTTTCAGAAAACAGTTTCTTCCGCTTCCGTAGAATATAATTACAGAGACAAAAATAGGTAGGGAATTGAGAACCCCCTGCCCCTACCCATGCCATGTGCCCTCCACCTGCCACCTAAAATGTTTTAATATGAGCCATATAATATGAGTCAATTTCCTTTTGATGTTCCGGGCCGAAGAAGCAGAGGAAATTCAGTTTCGGGGCCCTGAAGCTGAAGAGCCTTTGTCCCAAAGTTAGGCCGCGGATAAATTGCATGAAGGAGCCGATCTCCGTCAAATGGAAGAACCACGCCAGGACCGAGTGAGAGGAACCCTGAACCCCAATTTCAAAGCTTTCACTCCGACGTATCTAAAAATAGGCAGCGCCCTTTAGCAAGCTCACAGTTCCACAGTTGAGGTTGAATGTTGAATATATTGTAAAACTCAAATGCCACTTCATCTTCATCCTCCTACTATGGCCATACAAGAAGGGCGTGAACTGAAGAAGGGTACATTGCTTTAGCGTATGGGAGGGGCCCACAAGGTTGCGGAAAGTTTGGTGATTGTGGCGAACTCTTCGGGGTATGGTTTGTTATAGCTTTCATGCAGGGCTATTTCTGAGAAAATCGAACCTAACTTGGTCCAAAGTAATGTAACCTAACCTAACATAACTTAGCCAGTACTAAAGCTTAGACTTAGTCAAAACTGGCTATAGAGTTAATTAACCTAACTTACAATAGGCTACGAATAGACTGAAGTAATACCCTTCTTAGTGACAGTGAGTAAGAAAGCAACTGAACCCAAACTAAATTAGTGCGAGCTAAAGTAAGGTAACCTAACCCGACTTAGTCCGGAAAAGGGAACCGAACAAAACTTAGCCTAAAAAAAGTTGCTAAACTAACCTACGTTACCCTAATGGAATTTACCGATTCTAAGTTATCCTAACGGGAGTAACCGAACATAAATTACCCTAACCGGAGTAACCAAATATAAATTACCCTAAATGGAGCCTAACCTAATCTACTTTAGCCGAAGTAACCGAACACAAGTTAACCTTCTAGAAGTACCTACTAGTAGTAACCTAACCTAAGTTAGTATAATGGAAGTAACCTAACCTAAGTTAGTCTAATGGAAGTAACCTAACCTAAGTTACTCTAATGGGACTAACCTAACCTAAGTTACTCTAATGGAAATAACCTGACCTAAGTTACTCTAATGGCAATAACCTTACCTAAGTTAGTCCAATATAAGTAACCTAACCTAAGTTATTCCAATATAAGTAACCTAACCTAAGTTAGTCCAATGGAAGTAACCTAGCCTAAGTAAGTCCAATGGAAGTAACCTAACCTAAGTTAGTCCAATGAGAGTAACCTATCCTAACTTAGGCTAACCTCAAGTAACCTAACCTAATCCAACTAACTTAATGCAAACGAAAACAATCGAATCTAACTTAGTCTAACCTTAAAGACTAACCTAATCCAACTAATTTAGTGGAAACTAAAGTAACCTAACCTCCTAACGTGGGATGCCCTTGTTAAGGTATCACCAAAGTTGTCACGTTGTCTCCGATTATGTTTCAGCACGTCAAAATATTTCGCCGAAATTATTTTCGGCAAACTTTCCGACCGAACAACGTGAATTGTGAAATTTTGCCTGAGGCGGAGAAAGTTCATTTTTTTCATTAAACACGAAAATAAACGTTTACAGAGAGCTATTGCTGTCTGATTTTTACAGTCTCGCCAACTGTGCCCTATTATATGTAAATGTAAGTACATAATGTACTTGTAGACGCCCTTAACCTTAAGTACGTATATAGCTACCGTCTAGTACATAGAAGTTTTACTAAGTTCCCAGAAATGTACATATATGGTTTGTCCAGGTCCAGGCATATGACATTATGGAAATAACCACAGGGCTGAGCCTGACAGTTCCAAATCCCAACCGCTGGACCGAAGGTACTACTACAAACCATTTAAAATAACTTAAACATCGGATGATCCATGTGGACGAGAGTCAGTCACACGGTCACCTTCTGCGTTCCGGTCACAGAGTTGAATGTCATGTCACTCCCACGTCGAACCGCATGGAGCCGTGCTGGGAAATACGGGACTTGGCACTTACAGAGAATCTGCCCAAATCCAAACGAGTACTCTCAGCCTGGCTTGACATTTACAGAGGATTACAATACATTATATGTAACTAGGCCGGGCTATCGATTTGCCAAAGAAAAATATTTATTTATAAGTATACAGGCTCCAACTGCCAAAAAGAATTCTGTAGAATATTAGGCTCCGGAAACGTACACTACAACCTTTCCCACAGGGCTATCGAATTATAATTCCGGATGACATTGACCTTTACCACAACCACGCTGAGGCCTTGAAGGCTCATAAACTCAGTAAGGACTAAGGACCTTGTACCAAATAAATTGCAATTTTTCGATTTGGCGAACTGTCATTAAATTACTGTGTGGGTATTTTTGCACTTCCGATTCCGACCAGCATAGCAGGAGCCAGCCCAACGTGCCAGTGTGTGCCAATGCCATTGACTGTATTTTAGGCACTTGATTGAGGAAGGCTTGAATTGGACCAATTAGGGAAATTAAATTAGGCACCTCATTGGAGCGGTTTATGAGCAATTAGGCTCTATATTGTCCATGTTCACGCGCGGGCGGGATCGTATCTATTCACCTCCAATTAACACGAACTCTTATGCTACACAATACACAGGTAACCATGAATATGTTGCAGAGTGTTTAGGAAGTTGTGCACTAATCTTAAGCGAGTCGAGCTCAATAAATTGAATAATTTTATATTGTAATCCATTATTGTAAATTTATTCTAAAAGCATTAATTAAATATATAGCCAAATTTGAGTACAATCAGGTCAGTAGTCAGTATGTCTGGCAATATTTCGTACAAAATCCGCAACATACGTTTATAGACCCAACAGTGTAAATTACAGCTCATGTGGGCCGCGAGCTCGACTCATATCATATGGAATAGGGCATGCTGGTACTATTGAGTATCCTTGAAATGACATTAGGCCGAAGCTCGTAAATTACACGGAGAACCTGACCAGGTGTCTTAATTAACTAGGAATGGGTGAATTAAAAATGTGGGTCCTGATTTGGGTACATCGCGCGATACCATTCCCCATTGAATTATATACTCGAAGCATCTACGCCACACATGTCCGAGTCATATTTAGGTATAACCCTGTAATTTATATCGCTGTCCCAAATCCTGTTTCAGTCCTGCCAGACACCTTGGGACCCGATTCCGAGTCCCAGAGCCCACCTTCTTCCATGGAGGACTCATTTTGGGCCTGAATCTAATTTTTAAGACAGGCCGAGAGGTCCCCAGGTTCAAATGGGAAGGGGGCGTTGGAGCTTAGAGGTTATGAACCCCCGGGTTAGTAACGAGATTAGAGTGTCATCCCCCACCCGCCCCACACATGAAGGTTTTAATGGCCCGGCCGCTTAACGACTTTGCATCTACTAATGCACTCTAAAAGATTGGGCTTGCATAAGGCCGAGGATTTTGGCACTAATAGAATCGGCTGGGCTAGAGATCACGTAAATAGTTTGATCATGCTTTATGTGTCGTTGTATAAAAACGGATTTAGGGAATTATATGTATTTAGAGATTTGCTAGGCATATTTCCACGTGTTGTACCTGCTTATGATTGGATTTCGGTTCCTCGTGAGTCCCAAAATTGGAAAAAGGCTCTCCAGGGGTCTCAAGGTTTGAGAGTAAAAATTGAATTTCAAAAAGAAACGTGTTCAAAGCCTCGATCTGAAGGTTAGAGGCCCATAAATAATATTAAAATTGAAACTCGTGGTTTAAATGGGGGATCCTGTCTGGAATATTTGTGTACCTAAATGATGGAATTTTGTCTAGAAATCCGTGTTTATTTCCCTCAACTAGATATTTCTGTAGAGATATTGTGGGGATTAGATGCAAAGTTCGCCCTAATATATTCTGTGGCTCAATTGGGAAAATTAGCATTAAATATCCGCCGTCTCTGTGCGCACTTCAAATACGAAATATACATACACGTTTAAAGTATCCTTCGTAGCAAACGTGTTTGTATATCAAATATATTTGCAGAATTTGTATCAAATGTCTTCCGCGAAACGTGACTCAAATTCCGAAATATTATACAAAATAAATAAATATTTGTCTTAAACTAAGTCAGTATTCAACTGAACGGAGAGGTTACAGAATACAGAATACAAATTACTGTCTCCCGCATTTGAAGTGCGTAGTAAAGACATGATTTGCAATATACTTTATATATGTTTACAAATGCCGTTGTTCTTAATCTATATTGTAGTTGAAGATGTCAACAAGTCAATTGGCTACCACGGTAAATGTCCTATCTTCCAGACGGCAACTTTTTGGGTATTTTAACTTAATTGGTCTCGTATGATTTAAAGAATAGATGTAAAATAATCTTGTTTGGGTAAACAAAACAATGGTAATTAAATAAAGAACTTTTTGTGCTTCCACAACATCTCCCATTGAGCCAATGAGGAATCAGAACGTAGTTGCTCAACATTTTACATGAAAGGACTTTCTCTGGCGTCAACAAATTAGGAAATTAGTGGAGTGGCCTATTGACATGAATATTTGGGACAAAGGGCTGGATGTACGTACAGCGTAGGATGGGCCATAAAAGGGCCATAATGAATGGGGATGTTTGGGATCGGGATCGGGACTCGGCGTGTCGTAATTTCTGATTTGGTTCCTGCGGACTGGACACTTGAGCTCAATCCCGACTTTATTGTGGCAGGAGAGACATTAAAAGTGTTCCCATTGTTCAGCACCCGAGGATCTAACCTCATTCTTTTCTAGGTGTGTCAATAAGTTTACGGGGAAGCTTTATTTGGCTACAAAGGGAGAAATGGGACCAGGGCGCGGGCGTATTGAGGAAGATCTTTCCGCCTCGCCGGAGAATCACGCTGGTCATTAGTCATTGTACTGGATGGTAACTGTATATCTTGTAAATAACGGGGATCTAGTCCATGGCCCAAAAATGGAGCCACCCCCCGAAGGGACATGGCACAGGCACACATGGAAAAATGGCGCAGGTGATATTTTGCTCAAAATTTTAAAAAGTATGGCAGATCGATAGGAAGGACCAAGTATGGAATTAGTACGCAATCGGACGCAGCGTATTCGATATGCGGGGGTCAAAGGTCAAAATATCTACCTACCTAGCTCGGGGCAAGTGGCAAGCCAATTCAAAGTGATATCAAATGGATTCAAGCAATACACAATGGAAGTCAAAATTCTCGTCTGTGACCTCCAGGGGGCCTAAGGTCACAGATTCGGACGGAGAGCGTTATACCATAAACGCTTAAAATATGCCCGCAGAAAAATGTAGAAATAGCGAAAATCGACGTTGTTATGAATAATTAATATATGTGCGAATTCTGCCACAAAGTGTATGGGAAGTATGGGTATAAAAATATAGTATTTTTTTTAAAGAAACATTATTAAATATTTTTCAAAGCACTTTCGGCCAATTCCTGTTGACTTCGGAGCCACCCCCTCAAATGCAATTCTTTTCAAAATTGGATTTCCCTGTTTTCGAAATTGAGACCACTCTCTCCCAACTTTCTGCCAGTAGTCAAGTTTAGAAAGCTAGAAGATGCAACCATAACCCGCCCACCCGTCAATGTTTCCCAAATCCGGAAACGCTTCTTTTCCCCATTTTCTCCCTTCCATCCTTCATCGCATCCCTCCATTCAAACTTTTCTCCTTTTTTCCGGCTCCTCTGCCCTAAATTCGGGACTAGAAAGTTCTTGCTCCCATGCCTAACCTACTTTCTCGGCGGGTTCCAGGGAAGGAAACGTGTACTTAGTGCCGGGCTCTGCTGGAATTAGTGGAGGAAAGACATAAAGAGGCGGCGTAATGTGTGGTGTGTCTGTCTGTACTGTATACTGGGCGGATCTGGGCTAGGGCTATAAATAAAGAAGCCCAAAGATCATTACTCTCATTCCTTTATTGACTCCGCGTCTCGAAAAAGGTACAATTTAGTAGTTTAGTATTGTAAGGAGTAGTATGATACATTAGTACAATATTGTATGCTTACAGTATTTACATTTACAGGGCCATTATGGGCTATGGGGCCAGGGGAGTAATTTCAATGGATTGGAACTGACAACATACGTTTTTGACCGGAAGGAATGATTTTGTTTTGACTAGATTTAATATTTAGTACACGCCGGTATACGGTATTGTACGAGCGGCGTATACAGTTTATGCACGTGTACAGACATACACATTGTACATGAGAAGTTCCAATGGAATAAATGCTAGGTAGGCTAGAAGATTATAGTAAGTACTGCTAAATACAATAGTAATTCACAACTAATACTCCTTACAGACACAATATACAATTCAGAGAGTTTGACACACTTGCTTCCTGCACATCACAGTGGACAATTAAGTACAATACAGTAGGTCGGAGTTCGGAGTACATACATTGTACGGGCATATAACGACTATACGCTAAAAGTACGTCATATCATTCAAAAATATAGTTCCGATTCCAAATTCTGACAACAAGGGACCAGAATAAGAAATGACACAATTGTAAAATAATTCTTCTGTTTCATTTCACAACACAACATTTAGTATAAACTACCCCCGCTCACTGATTACTTAATATTCAAACTTAACATTAACCTTTCGGTAACATGGTTATGGAATACGAATCGGTTCTACAACCAGAAATATGAGAAATCTGGGAATGCGCGGAACGCATCCGTCTGGGAAGAACATGCGCAATATGTTGAAATGTTAAAATGCGAATTTTCCCGGTTTATAATTCTGCTAAATAACTCAATTTTCAATGTCAACGGGATTGCGATTGGCGCCAAGACATGTAAGTTCGGAATGCGCCCTGCGCCGGCGCCTGTTAAGCAGAACAGCTTTGAGGTCGTGCCAAATTTTGAATTTCCCCAGCATTACATTTTGCTAAATACAGCCATTTAAATTCTGTCAGGGTTTAATACTGAATCTTACAAGCATGCGTATGCATAGAAACGGAAAATAAGACATCGCGCTTTCAGCCGCTAGAACGCCTAAAGCAAACAGTATGGGCATATTTTCCCGGTATAAATAGGAAAGCAAAGTTTTTCCGGTTCTATTTACGTTTCTCAAAGGAGGCTTACAATGTGACAGTGACATGATAATCGTATTGAGGACAATGGGATGACGCTTATTGTTTGCCAAACGAGAGAACAATTATTCCCATTAGACCAGATGCCAATCCCACTACGTAAACAGGTTTATGAAAATACATAGTAATGTGGGGTACTGTAAGTAGGTCTGTAATTGTTAGTAGAAGAGGCCCGAGCTATTAATAGTAGGTACTTTCTTCTGGTCTAGAAGGACCCAGTAGCCAGTTCACTGAGTACTACAATATTGTATGAGGGACGTAGTACGTAGTACGAGGAGAAAGCAATCCGTGCCCTATCATAATCCACAGCTACAGTTACTGAGAACCAATTGGCAAGAAAAATATTATGGGTCTCACATCCATTCCCCACTACTGTCAACACATTATCCTTATATCTGTAAGTACAATAGAAAGTTCTAATAACGCTTAGAATAATAAAAATCTGTGCTAGGTCGGGCCTATACATTCAGGTACAGTTCCATTGGCTACAAAGGTTTGTTCTCAGTAAGAATAGGAAATATACCGAAAGCTAAGTTTGGAAAATATTTATTAGGCGAGGCCTGAGTATTTTCTATTGTAATACCCGATCCAAGTTTTCACTACGTAGTATTATTATACTTACTGTTATACTATTATGCTTATACTGACCCCGTTAAAACAACCAGATCTGGCTTCCCGTAGGTTGGCGTACAGTTACCACAGCGGAACAATCACGTATTATCGGTTTTAGGCTGTGGGACCAGAAGCCTTCCTTAGATTAATAATAACAACCTGTAAGTGTATTTTAAAAATAGGTTTATAGAATAGGTGTATGTATTGTAGAATAATAGAATCTTACAATTGTAGTATATGGGGTCGGGTCCTAGGCTCTCCAAGTTTTACAAATCGTTGGTGCCTGGATCGAGATGGACACAAATCCTTAAAATAATAGAAAATTCGGACTTTTTCAGATATTTTGAGTATGACGTGATAATGACGCCAAAGCTTTAAGTATTTAATGTGCAGATTCAATAATTTTAATGTAGTGCGATTTAATATTTTGCATGTAAATATCATAATTTAATATTTCTCATTTAGTGTCATTCAGTATTTTTCATTTAGCGTCATTCAATATTTTTCATTTAGTGTCATTCAGTATTTTTCAGTAAGTTTAATTGAATATCTCTCATTTAGTTTCATTCAATATTTGTCATTTAGTGTCACTCAATATTTCTTATTTAGTGTTTTGAAATATTTCTGATTTAATGTGAATGTCAGGCTTTTTTGACCCATCGAAAGAACCTAGAACCCGACCCATTATTTACCGTATAATCTATTTTTTTGGATTTTATATGTGCTGCCCAAAAAATGTTCACTTTAGACCAAAGCAAAAAGCGGAAATGAGTCAATTTAGATGTTTTTAGTCGGCGTATACGGGATTGTTACCACCCTATTTACATTGGATGCCCGAGACAATTTGTTTGGTTAACATCTATAATTGGCTAATTTCCATACTTTGTTTTTGGCTACTTTCAAAATCTAAACTTTTTGGGCAGCATTAAATACAAGCCTTTTGTTTGTATTTCTCGTAGGCGTACGTACCTAAACACAACAACATGCACAACCACAAACCATTTGTTCATTTCCTCCTCGAGTTTTAATTTAGTTTGGAATACTGTAATTAGCCCAACTTTAAGGAAATGGAGTCAAAATAGGTCAGGACTTTTCACAGGTGCTGAAACTAATCAAGAGAAGAAGAAGAAGTAGAAGACTGAAATTCGTGCTTCGGATCCGTTCCGTCTCCCGAGATCACGCAACTTTACCTGACCCGGCTCCCTCACTCCTTGTAGTTACTCCATTGTCCGTACCTAAATATAAACAGGACCAAAAAGAGGCTCAAATAAGATTCCGCCGGTAGGTACTAATAGTCTCCGTGACATAGTTACGGGTCCCAGTTCCCAGGCGGCTTAGGATTACAAATGACGCTCTAATAATGGAAACAGTCCAGGGACACGACAGGTCGTAAGAGGAGACCGTAGGTGCTTCCAACGTGAGTTCGGCCCATCACGTGGACTTATTTATGGAAAAGAGTTCCCGAGATTAGGTAGACAAGCCTAGGAGAAATATTCACCTTTTCTTGAGCCAGAGGTCCCGGAAGATCTTGAGCGGGCTGATGGAGCTCCGGGCATACATCCCGGCTATCCGGGCAAGGAGAAAGTTGTTCTCACCTCGGTGGTGCCCACCACCGCCCTGTGTCAAGGAAAACAATTCCAAATGCACATTATAGGAAATGGGAAGAGAGAGAGCTACTCCATGCTGTATGAACTCTGACCTACCCCGTGTGTAGAGGAGCTCATGGCCGAGCTTGGGCCGGCACTTGACGAGGAGCCCTTGTCCCGGGAGCTTCCGGGGCTGATCGTGCTCGGGGACAGCTCCTCGTAGGCCTCGTCTTCGTAGTCCTCCTCAAGGAGCGGCGGGAGCGGGCCTAGTCTCGAAACGCCTATAAAATAACGAGAGTAATAGTGTAATACTGATTTTACAGGAAAATAAGACAATTTGCTGTACAAAAAAATTAAGGATTCGGTTGAATTATAGACAGGTTTGGCCAGATTGAGCAAAATTAACTACAGCAGTAGGGTTTGGGTAAATTAAGTTGTTTTAATTTCCGTTAGGTTGTGTCTGGTTTTAAGCTGTGTCAAGTTAGGTTAGGTTTTTGCTGGTTAAATTCAAGTACTTCAGGTTAGGTTTTTGCTGGTTAAATTCAAGTACTTCAGGTTAGGTTTTTGCTGGTTAAATTCAAGTACTGAAGGTTAGATTTTTGCTGGTCAAATTAAAATACCTACTTCAGGTTAGTTTTTTGCTGATTAAATTAAAATTATTCAGGTTAGATTTTGCTGGTTAAATTAAGCTACTTCAGGTTAGGTTGTGTTTGTTTAAATTAAGCTGTGTCAAGTTGGATTGCTTCACTCTAGGTTAGGCTTCGAAATACATTTTCTTCCAGCGTAAAAATACAAGCATTGACATTAGACTCGTGCACCCCGCATCCGCCACTTACTGTATGTATTGTCCTGGATCTGACTCGGGAACCGAAAATTGAAGTCCGACTCAAAGTCCTCCTCAAAGATGTCCTCCTCCTCCTCCTCATCATCAAATGTAAACCTGGCCCGTGACCTTGGGATCCGCCCAGTCTCCGGCGTCTCCTCAACCGCAACGTCAATCTTTTCTAGGCTCTCGTAGGTCCCGTACCGATTAATAACGGCCATGCTCCCATGGGACAAGTCATCCTCCTCCTCATCCTCAAAATCATTCTCTTCGTCCCCATAGTTCTCAATGTTGCTGTCATCCGAAGCCGCTCGGACAAAAGAGCTGTGACCCGGAAGGCTCACAGGTAGGTCAGGCTCCTCCTCTGGCTCCTCCTCCGCCGTCACTACAATCTCAGGCCCTCGGCTCAAATGGTAGTAGGCCGAGCTGGACGTAGAGGGCCCTTGTGTCGCGAGGCTCGAGCAAGGGATCGGGGGGTCATCCTTTGCCGATATTGACCCATTGGAGGATGACCAAGAGGGGTCAGTCGTCCCATTGTCAGCGGGTGAGGCGGAGGCGGGGTCAGACGACGTGGAGCTATCTGTGGACTCTACACGCTCTACAGAGGCCCGCCCCTCACTCTCAAGGCGCCTGTAGAGGACCCGCTCGTAGGTGGAGGGGACGGGAGGCTCTGGGGTCAGGGGTCGTTGGATCCCTTCTCCTTCAAGGATCTTGACCCGAACGGGTATGGAGGAGGGCCCGGGTCGGCGGTAGGTCGAAGGGGAGGAAGAACAATAGGAATAGGAATAGGAGGAACTGCTAGGGGAGCTGGAAGTGAGGGGTCGGCTAAGGAAGAATGCTTCGCGGCGCTGGGTCAGGGTCAGGTTGCTAGTGGTGCTACTGGAGGAGGCCTTGATGACCTCACTCTCCTCGGTCCCTGTGGACTTGTCAGCCTTCAGAGCCACCACTGGTTCCACACTTCCACTCGCCTTTCCTTGACCAAAAAATTATTATGAGATCTTGTGGTTGGAGAAGGGCTGCTAGCCTCTAAATTTAGATTTTTTAATTAAAGGATTCGAAACTCTAAAGTTTTTTAAATTGAGGCATTCGAAATTCTAAAGTTTTTTTAATTGAGGGATTCGAGACTTCCAAGATTCTTTAATTCGTTTTAGAACTAGGGTTTCAAGGCTCTTATGACTTTTAAGATTGAGGGCTTCAAGAGTCAAGACTCTAGAAATTGTGATTTAGGGTTTCTGCGACTCGAAAATGTCGATATTTATTTGTTAAACACTCCAAATTTTTGAGATTTCGGGTTTTAAAACTAGAAGCTTCAAGGTTTTCGATACTTGTGATTTTCTAGATTTAGTACTTAAGCACACTCAATATTTGAGATTTGGGGTCTTCGAGACGTACGATTATTGAGAGTTTAATTATTCAAGATTCGAGATTTTCCGGCTTTAGTATTTTAGAAACTAGGTATTCGAGATTTAGATGTTTGAGCCTCCCTTGTAAGCCATCGAGGCTAGCAGCCCCGAACATAATTAAAACCTGTTGAGAGTTAACGCTGTCACTTACCTCCGCCGGGTTCACAAGGGGGGCATCATTGACCCGTCGATTCCTCAAGCTGTCCAGTCCCTTCTCGGGTCCCATTTCGTCACTGATCCCCGAGTCATTTGAAGAGGATTCCTCAGGGCTCCGCTCATGCCGAATCCCGCCCCCGCCCTCTCCCCCTTCACTCTCTACTTCTTCCAAGAGGTCATGGAGGCGGAAGGGGTCAAGGGCCGCCTTGCAGGGCTCCGGGTCTGACTTCCACGTATTCTTATTTTCGTCTGCTGAGCCGTTGATAGCCTTCCAGTGATTCTTCTCTTCTGCCACCCCGGCCCCATTCTGTGCCCTTAGCACGCGCCGGGGTTTAGGCGGCGGGGCCGGACCATTGACCTTTACGCCCCCAAGCGTCCGCACAGCCGGTAGCGGGGAAGGTGACGGAGAAATGTAATAGTACGGGGTCACAAGGCCCCCGGCCTTCTCGCTATCCTCCTCCGCCTTCTGGCCCAGACTCTTAATGAAGGAGCGGCGGTCCCGCGGTGAAATTCCAAAAAGTTCCGGATAGTCCCGCCGCACCTTGTAGTCATACAAGAGCCTCCTCCTTCCCGTCCCAAACCCGCCAATGATTGGTGAATCCGTGTGTGACCCTTTGGTCAGAATTCCCGACCGCCCATTCAGCAGCGGCTGTGTCCGCGGCGGGGGTGATCTGACCTTTGGCTCCGCCGGCGGACTCGCTCTGACCTCAGGAGGCTCACTGATCACCGGTGAACTGTTGGTAGACTCCGACTCGGCTACCGGAGCAAAGTTGACCCGATTCACAATGAGAGGTTGGGAGGGCCCGGGGCCCGGTTTGAGGTCCAGACCCGCCAGCCGCTCAATCTGCTCACAGTGACACTTGTCCAGAGCCGCCTCCCCTCCCCGCTCATTGTTATTGTTGTTGAGATTGATGGCCCGCGGGCTTGGGACGGGGGCAAGGGTCCGGACCGAAGGTCGCGGCGTACTTGAGGCTGAGCCGGACTGTGACTCTGTGTCACTGGATTTAGGGGCCAGCCGATTGTGGTTAATGGGTGAGGCCTGTGGTTTGGGCGTGAGGAGGTGACGTGGGAGCGGGACAGGGCGCGGTGTGTCGGGTGGCCGGGCCGGAGACTCCAGTCGCTTCTCCAAGGCCGAGGTCAACAGCGGGTTCTCTGGCCGAGGGTCCAAGGGGGCGGCCGGGCCCGGCTCCTCGGGGAACTTCTCGCAGAACTCAGAAATGGAAAAGTTGGAAGAGGAGGACTTGGAGATCCGCGTGTTGAGGGTGATACTGCGGAAAAGGGAATTAGTTCGTTCAAAATAATGTGTACATTTTACCGGAAAATGCCAAATTCAATAAGTATATAAATTCAGTTGAATTAGGGTTAGGTTTGAATACCTTAACAGTAGTCTCTCTTACGAAGTCAATAGACGACTAAATTAGAACAACTAAGGTTTGTTTTTATCAAAATCAAGTCATATTAGATTAGGTTACGTTTCGTAAAATTGGGCCCTATTAAAGAGGAATATTTAAACGAGCACCAATTAATTCGAAATCTCTCAGTAACTAGATCAGATTTCCTCACCAATGCTTTGAAATATTTCAAATAAAAGAATTTAGATTCAGTGAGTTTTTGTGAAATAGATCATCTATCGCTCACAATAAGTTTCAAATGATTGGTGAGTCATTTGCTGCAATTGGTGATGACATTTGCTTCAATTGTTGAGAGATCTCGAATTAATTGGTGATAGTTTAAATGGCAGCCCCTATTAAATAGGTAAGGTTTTCGTTATCAAGCCCTTCTGGTTATACTCGGTTTAGTAAACTCTGGCTACATTAGGTTAGGTTTGGTAAAATCAAGCCCTATTCAGGTTTTGCCATATAAGGCAGTACTGCCTTTAGGATGTGTTAATATGTTACAAGCAGGAGCAGGCTATATAAACGACTTGATCCCGCTGAATAGTTTCGCTTTTCCGCGAAAAGCTATTTTCCCTTATGAAAAAAAAAACTGGCTATTTTCCATGAATTTTCCAAGGATAACGACAGGATTTCGATTTTTGGAATGCAGAACACAAATCATTCTCAAAGATCGTTTTTCCGGGAAAAGCTATTTTCCATTTTAAAAATACAAAACAACTCTCCATTTTCTGATTTTTCCAGAAACAACCCATTTATCCTTTTGCGTTTTTGGCATGAAACATGGAAAATTCAAACGATGCTGGAGTCCAAATAGCTCTGGATCTGACGGCTCCATTACGGATTACATGTAAACCTATGCACACAATCTGACACTGAGAGTTTTGAGTGGTATTAGGTAACCGAAACCAGGTTCCACCTAAAGACTCAGTACATTGACACTCGGTTGATCCATCAAGGCCGAGTCTATGTATTTCCTAGCAACGCCCGCCCGCCGCATCTATTTTGAGCCACGCTTTTGAAAATAGTATGTGGGCTTAAACTGCCTTCAAAGCATGGGCTCATACTAAGTCTTCGCCTAATTCTCCGTCCACGACCGTCACAATGGGCCCGAAATTTAATATCCTTTCCTTAAAAGTTTCCCGTTTAATAGTAACTGGAAAAATAGGGTTTAGGGGGTCTCGCCGTGTCAACGCTCTCCAGGAATACAGGACAAGGAATAGAGATACTATATTATGTGCCTGACAAACAATTGTGGCCGGGTTCGTTCACACTTCATACTTTCCAGAATCCAGAAACGGAATTGAAAAGGGAAAGCCTACGTGGAGGAAGGTACACAGAGGGATTTTAAGCGGTGAGGGCTCATAAATGCTCAAATTGAAACTTTGTAGAGAAAACAAGGCTTAGGGGGGAAACAAAAGGGCATTGTCCCACTCCTTAATTTGCCGGAATAATTGAATAGACTTCTTTTAAAGTTGGAGGCTTCCTTTTAACCCGCGGACAAAAGGGGGGAAAGTGTTGATGGAAATTATGATTTTTATTGAGACTTAGTACTACTACATGATTGTAGATTGTAGTCTATGACGTATGTAGCCGCTAAGGCGGTTGACGGGGATGAGGGGGAGAGGAATGACCGGACAAATTTAATTTAAGAAATAAATATAAGGCGGAACATAAAATAATACAATCTTGATGGTTGGCTTGCCGCGGGGAAATTAAACGTCGTAGCCATGCTGCTGCGTCATGGAACCCATACTTTACTTCTGCCAAAAGTTTCCTGGAATTGTGCGCAGTATTTTTGTTTGGTATTGAACGAATCGGAAACAATACTGGCTTCCGGCTCAGAAAAAGTACTAATAAGACGTATTTTTCTTGCTGAAATGATATCTGAAATATATGGATTTTAGCATAACATGTAACATGTAGAGGGTCAAGGAGGCAATCCGCAGTTTGGACGTCCATTTAAACATTGTTCCGGAGGTCAACAGCTATAAGTGTACCAAGTTTCAGCCAAATAAAGCTGAGTGCCATGCCCCCATAGTTTGCGTACGATAGCCTTTAGCTGTTCCGTCGGTTTGTCAAACATTTGATTCTAAAATCAATTTTTCTATTGTACCATTGAAGCCAAGCCAATTTATGTCTAATACGAATGTTGTCAACAAAATCTCATGTAAATACACCAGGAAGTAAACAATTTGATTTAAAAATAATTACATATATAGCCTATATTCAGACTACACTGTCGCAATTTAGCTGATTTGAGCATTGAACTCGTAGCTGAATAATAGCGTTGGCGTTTGGCAGAATTGTTGTGCTTTTACAAAGTTTAGATTTTACGGTTGTTACTCTTTGGGAAAAATACAGCTCAGCGCCCTGTAAAAGTTTCCAAGATTTCTACCTGATAGGTTCCCCGAATAATATGAGTTCTGCCTTTTGATCCCCTTAGGAACTTTCTTCTTCCAATTATTTAAGAATAAGAACTACCTTTGTAGTACTACGGCGTGGGCTGGACGGCTGAAGTTGTACATATTTACGTACAATTACTTTACACCTACGCTACTATCAACAGATCCAAACTATTTACTACTACTTAGTACTAATTACAAACTCATTACGGAATTGGCCATGCCATAAAGTTACATGCATAAAGTTCCCTTACATTTGTCTCTGAAGCAGAAGTTTCCAGAGGCTCTTCAGCTGCTGATTGGGCGTCCTTAGAATGACTTGATGGGGCTTCTTAACACGTGATTTGAGGGGAAGGAGCTTGTCGAACCGAGAAGTAGTCACGGGAACTTCAGGACCAAACAGTAGCCGGAACTCGTTCTCTGTAATACAAAGGGAATGGTGACAAATGTCATTCAGTGATTTGGTAATTAGCTCCCAAGTGAGCCTCTGTAATTTTGTACGTATAGGTTTATGCTGTAATTCAGCGTAGCCTTTGTTCATTCAAAATTGAGAACGTGACTCCCGAAGTCTCCAAAGTCCCGGAGAGTATACGTAACGTTAATTGAGTGTCAGATACTGGTTCAGAGAAAAAATGCATTAATTGAAAATGCATTCTGTAAGTTGTAGAACATATGCGCATATAAATAGTACCTTATACATTGCAGATTACACATGACCTTCCATTAAAAACCGAACTGAATGACTCATGAATATTAATTAAGTCGGACAAATAATTAAGTTCACGCTTTAATGAGAAAACTCATACAATCAAGTTATACGGGGACTCACATGGACACTTTCCACTGATTCACGGGGTTAATTGTATTCATATTCACGAGGTCAATTGTATGCATTTTCACGAGGTTAATTGTATACATATTCACGAGGCTAATTGTATTCATAGCATAAGGTTCTACCTACGTCAAAGAGCCGCGTGGAGTCATATGTATAATGTTTTAAGGAATTTAGTCCCCAAGTCCCAAGTGATAATTAAGAAACTGTCCAAGATGCCTTACGTTGGAGAGGTCACGTTATGCTAACATGCTGATTATCGAGGTCAGGTGCATTAAGCGTATACATATATATGTAGTGTATCCCTGTAGAAACCCGGGCAAAGGTATATGTAGGTATATTAGTTATCATGTGAAATTCACGAGGAACAAATTCGACACAAATAACAAATAAGAATCTGCCCAGGTCACGTTATGCAAACATGCAGATTATCAAGGTGAGGTGTATTGAGAAACCAACCAAGGCTTAACTATTTAGTATAGGTATATCTATAGTCATATTAAAAAGACAATTAGTAAATGGTTCACAAATGACTAGTAAGAAACTATGTCCAAGATCCGAGTGGCACAGGTCACGTTATGCAAACATGCTGGTCAGGTGTTTCCAAATTGACACCTACGCAGGCTGTAGAAACCGTACGGTTTCTATACCTATATATTTGTATCAAGTAAATAGGTACTCTAATTCAGGAAGAGTAAATTAGACAGAAACGACAATTAAGAAACTGTCCCGGATCTGAGGGTTCCAGCTCACGTTATGCAAACATATGTTGATTATCGAGGTCAGGCGTTTCCAAATGTAGACACTTACTACGTAGGCTACGGAAACCGGTAGGTATGGTATATATGTATATGTTACACCCCAACCCCTAAAACGGCCTATGGGCGTTGAAACCAAGTCACAAGCTGAAATGACGCCCTTTCGAAATTTGATTATAGTAACTTAACCCAACTTAACCTAAGCTAATCAAACCTAACCTTAAGTGATAGTATCATTATAATTAGGTTAGGTTAGGTTATAGGTTACCTCGAAGTTTTCGGGTAATGGTCAGTTGTGAGAAAAGAGCCCATAACTAGTTGTGGCTATTTCGGGGTTGGGGTGTATAACATATACATATAATATTTGTATCATGTAGGCACTCTAACATCTAATACAGTTAGGATCACATTACTCACGTCACACGTCACCATTAAGAAACTGTCCTTAAAATCTAAATTGACAAGGTCACGTTTGGGAACACGGGCTTATCGAGGTCACGCCGTCACGCGTATTCAAAATTCAATTCCAAATAGATATATATATATATAGATACGTAAATAGCCTTAAGGCGACGCTTTAGTCCAATTCAATTTTTAATCCAGATAATTTATTTGGTTTTAGCGCGTATTGCATTGAGTTTAAATTCAATATACGCGGGAAGCTTAAAGAAGGTACACAGCAGACGAAAATTATTGTCGTGAGTCGTGAATGAGATTGAGAAATTGAGAAGACTGAGGTGCTCCCGATTTCTTAAGATGCTGAATTTTATAGGTTTTTCAATCAACAGTGTTTTGCCTTTTTGCACAAAAATAGTAACTAGGAATGGTCAATTTCCAAATCAGCAATTTCCTGTTCGGAATGTGCCAGTGTGGCAGGCTTTTACGTACCGTTCTTCCGCGGAAGGTTAAAGTGTAGCGTGACGACGTCTTCGAGCTGGATGGGCGGCTCCTTGACGAAGAAGACCCGGTCCCGGTTCGTGTGTGAGGTGAGCACAATGATGTCCGTGAAGAGGAAGGCCCAGACCGGGGCCCAGGACCCGTCACTTTCCTTCCGGAACAGCCGGCTCCCGAACAGCCATTTCCGACCCTTCTCAACAACTTTGAAGTCCTAAAGGTAAAAATAATTAAGCTACTAATCAGACATTGCATTAGGATCCACTCGTAATTTCGAAAAGTGTAACTGAGTCCACTTTCACTGTGTAATCAAGCATCAAATCAGTAATCATCCAAACCTGACCTAACCTATAACTTGACTGCACATCAAACCCAACCTAACCTTAAAGTTGTGCTCCAGGCCTAAACTAACGTAACCTTAATTTAACTCAGCACGACCTAATACTAGTGCTGATCAAAAGATACAGACTCTAGCCAAAATTAAAATAGCGAAATGAGGCAATTGAAATGTTGGACAAAAACCTTTTTACGGGATACGGGATTCATACACTAAATTAAATACCTATTTAATTCATATTCCATATGCGACCTGATTCTTATTCTTTGGCTAACAAATCTATAATAGATTTGTTCATTTCAGTATTACCTACTTATTTACTTTGGTTTTGACTATAAGTCTAGTAATCTTGGGATATCAGCATTAAATAAAAGCTGCGCTGGCCGAGGCCAGCGCAGCGGCCGAGTCTCAGTTATTAAATACTCTAAGGTTATGGTAGATAGAGAAAGCACGAGACTTTCTCAGAACCTCCGGTCACATTGCTTCATAAATTCAATCTGTAATTCATAGCATGTACTAGTGCTAGTACGTGAATTATTACACGAAAATTGTGACCAGAATAATACATAGTAAGTATGGCATGTAACTCCGTTTGTTAATACTACGTAAATATTTATGAAAGCCCCGACGAAAACGTGACTTTTAGGAACGTGTACATTCTAAATGTGTAGAAATTATTACTAAGTCTCGGCGAGTAAACATGCCTTTGTAAACAGGATAATTATTCAATTATTTCTGCTCCACATGTTTCTGGAACTAATAATGACTTAAGGTAGGTAAGCGTGTGACCTTAAAATAACTTATTTGCTTGATTTCCGCCCGCGCAAAACTACTTGGAATGTTGGAATATTATGAGAAGCCAGACATTTGCTATTGGACATACAAATAATACATAAACACTTGTCACAGAATTAGCAACGAATTGTTTCTGCTTAGCTCATCACTTCCAGGTTTAGCTAGTACATAGTTGAAAACTTTGGAATAGGTACTCAGGTAGGTACTAATCGTAAGTGGGCGGATACTATTCTGTTCTCTTGTCAATAGTATGTAGTATGTACGGATCAAGTTTTGGAGAGAAAGCATGCCTTATATAATCTGTGCACTTTACGGCTTCAACGCCGCTACCTAATTAAGTAGTTTAATTAGGGGTGCCTCTGTAACTACTACAATAGGCCTTACGATTGACTTGACTTTGGGCCAGGTTCCAAAACAGATTATTCAAGAGTTCTTGTAAACCTAATCAGACTTCCTAGAGTTCCTAGCTGCTACTTTGTACTATTTAAGCCTTTATATAAAGTCGCAGAATTACGAAAGGCACAACAAAGCTGGTAAACACGACATTTGCGTTCAGAAAAGGAAGAAGCCGGCCTTATTTACAGTGTTATATAATGGCGGATCTACATACACTGGTCTTGTTACCGTTGTACGTTGTACTTAGCGTTAATCTTTAGTCATTTGACTAACTAGCGCAGTCTGACTAGCCAAGCAAGCCTGCGCTAAGGCAGTGGCGTAGCCAGCATTTAATTTCAGGGGGAGCCCAACTAAAATTATAAATATACCATTACCTGAAGATTTCGATTAACCGGCGTCTAATTTATAATTCAAAGTTTATTAATGATATTTCAGAT
>JAQFZY010000294.1:0-34859 GCA_034696285.1 Hypogastrura burkilli
TTGTCGGGAATTTAAATTAAAGTATTTGCTATTAGATGAAATGTTATTAGTATCAAAGCCATGACGTTACGTACTATATGCAGTTGCGGCCTACAGCTTTGCCTACGGCTCCTGTCGCGGTCATATACTTGCGCACTTGGTTAAAAGATTCTGACCCTGGTTGGTATGGGCTATGGGGTATACAAAAGTGTCAACGAATTCTTTAAGTAAGGATTGGAAGAAAATATAAACAAATTTCAAAAATATTTAGTTACTTGGGCCGTGATTTTTGCAATTAAGGGCCTGACCCTTTGACCCTAAAATTATGTACAGCAAACTTGGTCACCGGGTTGACCATAACTTTTTTTCTGGGCGTTTTGGTGTGCTTGGGCTTATAACTGCGAGCTGAATCGTGCGTTCAATGTCAAGTAGGTCAAAATTGTATATTGGTTTGACTCCGGCTGCTTCAAGAATAAACTTCGTACCCGTGCCAAAAAGCCTCTCAATTAATGAGGCGAGGAGCCTCCGCTAATGAAGGAGCCCTGCGTCTTGAACTTGAGTGCGTGAAGAATGCTTAGCTTGGGGGTTCCAATAATGAAGGCTAAGTCGCTTCATTAGGAGAGCGTAAGACTGGGAAGGGGCTCTAAATTCATTTGAAGTGCCCACGAGCTGGAGCATGTAATATCTTATAGTTCTTCCTACTATGTTGTATCTTGGGTGAATAATCTACAAACAGTTCTTCACGATGCGTAGTACTTAATCCTAGGCTTTCGGCTCCCCATAAATTCATTTTCGGAGCTTAAATACTGTATACGACTACACAATATTCCTTTCTTATGGTCATTCATTATGGGCTTGGGCTCCTTAAAGTCGTAATTATTCCTCATAAAGTTCATTAGGTGGCGAGAATGATATTACGGTCATTCTGTAAAACAAACATACGTTATTCTGGACCTGGGAGAATGGACATATTGTTATGAAGCTTGGCTTTATAATTTGGTGATGCTGGACAAGGAAATTATTCTTACTGTTTGGAAAAAATATTTATATGACACCTGAAATACTTACTTTTGGCTCTAAAATATATGAAAGTCTTGGAAAATTAGGAGTATGAACGCCCGGTTCTAAATTAAATACAAGTAGAATTTTATTTTCGTCATTTTCAGTAGCTTATTTCCATAGTACAATAGAAGTAGATTTGGTTCTTAGCATAATCGTAAATTATGGTCATTAAATCAAGAATTAAACAAAGGAAATGTAACGATTAAGGGACTAGAATGTAACTATTATTCAAAACTTGTGAATTTCCATTATTTAATATACTACAAGATCATATACGGTGTTAATATCAAACTGGGTATAATATTTAATTTCTTACCGGAAAAAATATAGTTTGCACCAAACATCGTTAATTCCGTTGATCTAGGGTTGGATTTGTCTATATGGTTAGGTTAGGTTATCTCTAAAAAACAAATTGATTCGGCTAATCCTTATACAGCTTCTTTCCGGCATCAAAAGCACAAACAATATGTTTGGTATCCATGACGTATGTACTATAATCAACCGAAACATGAGGGACATATCAAGAACACTCAAACGTATGTACGTACATACATACATAATTATATTCATAGGTATTATATTACACTCCATAATACGTATATAATATTTAATAAATCTGAGGTACATCATTTTATGCATATTAGTAGTACATATTAGTATCTCTTGCAGTATAGGTAGTAAATGGCTTGGATTCAATGCTACCCAAAATAATAGATTTTAGCCCAAGGCAAAGTATGGAAATGAGCTAATGTAGATATTAGTCAATAAACCGACTAAAAATCCATTCATTTTGCTTTGGGCCGAAACCTATGTTTTTTGGGGAGCACTAATATAGTCGTAGTATTTAAATACGTCATTTATCCGTTCATAATTCTCAAGGACCATACAAGCCTTAAGGTCGTATATAGTAGAAGGGGGAAAATATAGAAGAGGGGCCAGAGGGGGGAAATTGTACTTAATCCTAAAGCCTCGTCCAGCCTCATATTACACCTCATTGAAATCTATAGTAAAGGGATCCGGAGAAAGTTGGAGAAAGTCCAGCCACGGACATAGATTCTAGAAATGGACACACTTCCTGCCTACAACCCAACGGCAGCCTTTGTCGCCTCTAAGGAGCTCACATTGGAATGTTTCATTTTCTCTTGAGCATTCCAAACACTCAGCCAGTAGCAGCACACAGAGCAGGGAGAGAGAAGGGGGGTTCCGGATTTGTAGAACAAGTGGCTGAGGAAAAAAAGTACTTACTCCGCTCAAAGTATTTTTCGGAGTAGAAAGTAGAAATATTTGGAGTGGATTTAGTTCCTTGGAGTTCCTCCTCGGCTAAAGACTCCCCCCACTCATTCCCACAAGTTCTTTAATCAAACTTTCCACTTTTATTTTTATAAAAAGTACGCGGAGAACTTTTGTCCGGGCCCGTAATCCAGGACCAGGAAAACAATGGTCTGGGTTTTCGTGATTGAGAAAAAATAAAGTTGTTTATTTATTAGGGGAGTTGGGAGCCGAGAGTCTTGTTACCGCCCACTACCGCCTTATTCCGGCACCAGGAGCAGCCTCAAGAAGAGGAAAGTAGAGGAGCATTAGGATTAGAGTGATAGGATGCGTAGGGAAGTGAAGTAATGGACTGGACGCGGAGGCGGCCACGACGGGCTCTCCTTCGTTCCTTCGTTGAATTGCAGCTATCTTGTCCCCGGAAAAGAGGCCAGAGGCTGGAAAGAACAAGGAATATTTACGGATTTAGGACTCAGTTTCGTGTAGAAAAAACGTAGGTTTTGACGAAAAATGCTACATTCGGGCGGTTAATTGGTATCGGGTCAGTATGCCGAAAATTTGTTTATGTTCGGTTAGGTTGAGCCAGGTTAGGTTAAGTTTAGTCTAGATTAAGTTAGATTAGGTTTGGTTAAGCCTTTTCAAAACAAAAAACAATTTTCGCCAAACTTATTTTTCGCCAAATTTGTTTTTCGCCGAACTTTTTTTTCGCCAAACTGACCATAAATCGGTTAATTGGGCTGACTTAGGGTTATGTTTGTTATTTTAAGGTTAGATTTGGGTAGCTTAGGCTACGATAGTTTAGCTTGTGTCTCGTAGGGTTATGTTTGGATGATTTGGCTTATATTAGGTTAGGTTAGGTTTGGATGGCTTCGCTTATGTTAGGTTTGGATCTCTTAGGATAGGTTAGGTCAGGATGCATTAGCTTCGCTTCGGTTAGGCTACGTTAGGTTTGGATTGAATAGGTTAGCATAGGTTTTGATAGATTAGCTTAGGTTAGGTTAGGGTTGAATTCCTTAGCTTAGTTTAAGCTCACTTTTGATAGCATAGGCTGGATTAGGCTTGTGTAGTTTAGCTTAGCTTAGGTTTGGATAGGTTATGTTAGGTTTGGACAGCTTATTTAGTTTTGGTTAGGTTAGACTTTCGAATAGCTTAGTTTAGGTTAGGTTAGGTTTGGATCGCTTGGTTTTGGTTAGGTTACTTAGATATAGTCAGGTTAGGCTGGGTTTATAGTATTTATTTACAAAAAGTGAAACTAGTATAGTCTTTCCTACAAAAAGCTACTATGTCTGTTTCCTGCATGACAAAATACGAACCATAAATTATTTGAAAATGGACAGGTAGGAATGACTAATGCCGTCAATTGAGAAAATGAAATTGTAAAGTGTTTTTTTACAATGACACGCTTGCAAGTCTTTTGAAATATTGTTATTTACACAAATCTTGTAAGTGATACGGTAACTCATAGGTATAGGAATACAAAACACTTATTTCTGGAAAATAGACTCCGACACATCTAACTTAATAAATTACAGCTAACCTTTAATGACCACAATTTAAATGTCGACACTTCGGATGGCTTAAATATAAACATTATCTGTAGTAATACACTATTATGTATTGCAAAACCGAACTAAACAATGGCTTCCCCAACATTTATTCCAAATAACTAAATTATTCAAATGTGGCTTAGAATCAATAGCTTGATGAGCTAAATAGCGTTTACACGCGTATAAAACAATTTAATTTTGGATGCCTGCCCTCTCAATCCCAGTTCTGCCCACGCTATTTTTCCGCTAACGAAGTGCCAATTTACGACCACTTTACAGATCAAAGAACAGCCCAAAGAGCTCAATTTAATGCTCCAAAGGAACGTCCGTCTGGTCTAATTGTAGAGCCCGGCCTAGCGTGTCAGCCGTCCGTCACACCCTCCTTATTTAGGCACCCGGCAGAAAATCCATAGGTGGACTGCGTGTCAGGGTAGCCCGTGTCAGAGTCCAACGGGAATAATGAAGAGGAGAGCGGCCTTTGACAGTTTATTGGGGCCCGGAGCTCTTTGGAGGACAGGAGGCTGATGGGACTGCCTACCTTGTGAGACGTAGACGTAGATTGATGCGGGATCAGCATGGGCCGTTTTACAAGTGTAATTTCCCGAGTCCGAGATCCGGGCGTCACGAATGGTCAGTCTGGAATGGGTCTTGCTCCCGGGCTCCGTATGGACTGACACTTCCCGGCTGCTCCCGTAGTTTATCATACGCTCGTTGTGGTACCAGAAAATGTACTCTGGCGGCTTAGGGCTCTGGAAAAAGGGTTAGGGCATATATTAAAATGTCCATGCTCATGTTTTTAGATCACGTCTACTTTTTTGCCTGAGTGAACCCTCATGACAACATTATTTTCTAGCTAAACGTTTGCAGCTGTTTTATTAACTCCAATCCTAAACTACTATTGGTAGGGAAATGAATAGGAATCATTGATAATGTATTTGGTTCGTTCACAAGATTATTATTTATTTTATTACTGTACTTGAGGAAAATGAACAACGAGCCAAGTTCGAACTGCCTTGTCGAGATAAGTGCAATTTCGTATTTTTCCTTAAGTTTCCTTATTCGGCAAATGAGGTATACAATAATATTGAATTCAACCCTTTACTGTTATTATTATTAGGTATTAGCGTACTAGGTATTTGGTAATCCAGACCCGGCTATTTTTAGAGTTCGTACTATAATGTTTGACATAAATCGAAACAAATATCAACGACTTGTATTTAAGGAGGCTGTTTTCTCACTTCCAGCTATAAATTACAGAGTTTCCCTTAGAAAATTGGTTTTTAGTATATGAAAAACTAGAAAAAACGGTTTAAATTAACCAAATTTCGTATAAATCAGAATCTGACCTATGTATGGAAGCCTGAGTTAGGAAATGTACGAGCAAACTAGGTACGTAATAAAATGTAAGAGATATTTTAGTTTCAATGAAATTTATATATTTTTTCTGCCGTATTTTTTTTACCACTGACCCCGAGAAAGCTCTCCTGACCTTCCCATTGGCATTCCACCTCACTACCCCGCACTATCTTTCCCAGAGTCCAATGAAGTATAAATGGGGCTCTTAGCCTCCCCCTTACCTTTTCAATAATACAGACGAGGTTGATATTGGAGCCCTGCTCCACATGATACTCCCCGTTCCCCAGGATGAAGGCCTCGGGAACGGCGATGTGGAGATGGACGAGGTAGGAAACTATCCCGGTCCCCGTTGAAACCTTCGGGAGAAGCCAAGAGAAAGGAAAGAGTCGTGTATAAGAGCGTACAGCATGTTAGAATCTGAGCCTTTGATAAGCCTTCCGCCCCAAATGCCTCCTCCGCCTCCTCCTACTCCTACTCTACAGGGCCAGATAACTTTTGTCGAGAGATTCGTGTAAGGACGGAATCAATCTTCTCATCGATCCCTCAATTAACACCCCGGCCCACCTCGAGGGACTACAAAATAGCCCGCCTGGTTCAGAGATAGATAGAACGGAGGGATCCTACGTCAACTGGAACAGGCTCCAGTAGGTACATACTACCATCTGTAGTACAGATACAGACGTAGGAGCCTAAATCAAATTATTGAATTCATGGGCCCCTCTCGCTCTGTTTCATATTTCCTGACTGGACGGGGAGGCTCTCACGGAATATGGAATTGGCCAGGTTATGTTACAGCCTGTATTTAATAATATTCCCAAAATATAGATTTTAGCACAAAAGAAATTATGGAAATTAGCTAATCTAGATGTTAACCAAAGAATATGACTCAGGTGGGGTATGGAATATGAATCCGACAAAAATGAAGTTTGCGACTAAGATCTATAGTTCCTCGCTTGCATATGGGTCAAAGGTTATATTTTTGGGGGTAGAATTAATATTAATTAACTACGCAATATTAGGGAGGGATGTTATTTATTTTGACTCCGTAGCCTAAACTGTAGCATATAAGACGCACGCCTTCATTCGCTACAATATTGTGGAGCGTCTAGGCAATTATTTTCGTACCAGCCAGCCCTAGGGCCCAAAGCAGGGCAGGCCAGGCCTCTTTAAATCCTTCTTTAAAATTTGAAATAGGAATTAGGCTCAATTAGTCCATACAATTTGGTCTGGCTCCCTCCGTAATGGGAAAGTGAAAGTTGGAGAAAGGGCTCTAGGAGAGAGAGGGACTTCTGAGTATCCCATAAAGGCCCATCCCATCATAGGAAATTACGTGTGAGGCTGAATGTCCATATATGTATAGTAGTAGACTAGAACAAAGTAGGAAGCGGAGTATGTTAAGGCCACTGTACTTTCTCCACTTTCATCAGCAATGCATTATGTTGTAGATTGTTTAGGAAAATCGACCGTATGTACCCTGACGGGTCCTATTGGGAAGTCGAACGCAAAATTTCATTACTCTTTCCAATGCGTAGAAACTCCTTGAAAATCATCCAAATTCAAATATTTGAGAAATAAGGGGACACGTACATACGTATGCTCAATTGCAATTTTTATGTAATTTTAAAGCATCTTTTATGAAATGAATTGTACAATTGGAAATAACATAAAATTCTGGTCTATAGTCAACCTTTAGCGAGAAGTAACATTATCGACTTTAATGCGAAATTTTCATTGATTGAATACGATTTCCCAGTATCAGTTTTCATCTTCTTAAATAATCTACAAGGTGTACGCCGTCTGTATAGTTTATTATCAAAGATTAAACATGAATTTGGAAATTACATCATTTATTAGATCCGTTATACGCACATTCCGTTCGTTGTAAGTGTTGCTATAGAAATTTTAAAATTAATATTGCGGAGACGAAATTCTAATTTAGAGCCAACCTTTAGCAAGAAGTAAAATAGCGGATTCCAATATGAAATTAATTATTAATTAAATTCACCTTCCCAAACTGACTCGTCAGCAGTAAGTACACGCCAATTTCCTAAACAATCTGGAACACACAGAGTGTACAATGTAGAGCTTGGCTCAGCCCGAGCTTATGATAATAATGAAAATGAATACATTGTGAAACTGTTACTTCCCTTTATATGAGTTCAAAGGGGAAGAGCCTCCCTTCCCATAACACAGCCTCTCCCCGAGTGTAATAATATTATGCCTCTCGGATAATAGTGGCCTAGAAAGTGGGATTTTATTTTACCCGAGCCCGGACCCCAGATTTAGCCTACAAGGAAAAAAAAAGATCGGCACGAGGCCCGAAACATTTACTTTTACGGCGGGAAAAAAAAATTGGCAATCCTCTGGCTTCTTCCCCCCACTTTAAAATTCTCGGAAAAAGCTTAGCCAGTGTAATATAATATTTCATTAAGTTAAATTACGTACATGGTCCTAGGAGGGCTTACGGAGCTGGTCCCAACCCCCGGCCTCATCCATGAATGTAGGAGCTGGGCCTAATAGGACCGGGAGTGCTATAATAGGGAACTAGAGTACTCCGGACCAGAGATTCGCGCCTAACGATCCACTTTCAGGATCCAGGCCCACTCTGCTCCGAATACAAAGTTTTGTATAAATAAGGAAGTGGGCTAAGCTAAGGCGGAGGAGGAGTAAATAACGGGCGGTCAGACTTGAGGAAGAAATTAGGAGGATTTGGGGGCCTAATTGAGTTATTTGTCAGGGCCGGATATATGCAGGGTATTACTGGTTGAGAGCTGTGTGGCGGAATTTCACCGGGACATCATTTAAGGATAACTTATTAATCAGTATACCTTATTATTTAAAACAGTTCAGCTCTATCCTTGGTCAATTGTCACATATGCAAAGTTGACCCATACAAGAAAATTAGTATTCTGTAGAATATTATTTGTAAATTCAATATTTATTGTTTTCAATCTAACTAGAAGCAGCTGATCTAATTTAATTACAGTAACCTAATACAATATGGCTTAATGTTACCAAACATAACCCTAATTCAATACAACTAAACCGGATTTAGAGTATCTATTTTACGGATAAATTTATATTTTTCCCGTACGAAAATTTTACCTTGTTTCATTAAATAAATGTGAGATAATTTGCGCTAAATTTTTAAGCATTTGAACTAGTGTACGTTTTGTGATCAAAATACTAAAAAAATTACGTAATATTAGTATTGTCCAAAAATATATTTTTTATCCCAGAACAAAATATAAAATTGAGCAAATAGAGGTGCTAGACAGGATTTATACCATATTCATATTTCCATTTTGCCTGAGTCATTCTTTGATTATTAGTAGTATCAAGATGTGTTCATTCACTTTGCTTTGCAATAGAGCTGAATTAAGGTCAGCTGCATATACTGTTAAGTTAATGTCCAAATAAAAAGTTTTTCTCGTAAGTTTGAACGGCAATTAAACTCAATTTTTTACATTAAAGATAAGACATATATTTATACAGCTATAACATTATAAGCTAATTTATTTTGGCTGCCATTTAAACTACTACCAATTAATTTGAAATCTCTCACTAATTGAAGCAAACTTCTTCCCCAATTACTGCAAATTATGCACCATTCATATGAAACTTATTATGAGCAAAAGAGTTTTTATCTTACGATAATTAACGGAATTAAAATGATCTTATTTGCAATCTTTCAAAACCTTGGTGAGGGAATCTGCTCTAATTGGTGAGAGATTTCGAATTAATTGATGATCGTTTAAATATTCCTCATTAATTTTGTACTAAAAGCTTAAACATAAATAAGAGCGGAAGTTGTCCTTGATATTCAATACTAGTACTGTTGAAAAAATATTGGTTTTAACCCCTCAAAAATATGCAATTGAGCAAATATCGATGCCGAACAACAAACATTTTCTAGTCGGTTTTTACAGGATTGACAGGATTCTTATTCCATACCCTACCTGCGTTTTATTATCTAGTTAACATCTAGATAGGTTTCCATGCGTTTTGACCAAAAATGTACATTTTTTGAACAACATTAAATACAAGCCCACACAATCGTAATACTTTCACCTTATGGAGAAAGTGAACTATAATGCTGTCCTAACATAACCTACATAGCTAATAGGCCGTAAAACATAAAATACATAGTAAGTACCTACTTACTGTACTGCAATTTGCAAAATGGATCCATAAGGCTCATGCCGCCTGTGCCACGTGCAGTATATGACTCGGAAAATATGGCAGCTTAAAATTCGAGGCCAAATGCATATGACCTAATTCTACGTAAATGCAAGTAACAAACATATGGACTTTCACCAACCTCCTAAATTCCCTGAAGTAGTTCCTGTAATACTCGGCACTTGGTACTAATGCAATTGCAGGCATACTACTTGGAACTGGACTAAATCCATATTCAAATTGTAGCCTACATGTCGCATATGCCTGTCAGGATGACATACTTTGAACACAAAATTGATTTCCCCCCCCCCCTTTCACTTTCATCTGCCTTCTGGAGGAAATCCGCTCATATTATACGTTAAGAATCCGATCCGATTCCATAGGAAATGCACTATGCCCTACAATTTAGGTAAAAGAGAAGAATGCTGTAACTGGAATTTACTTGAAGTCCCCTTTTAGGCCCTTCTTCCGTTACATACAGGATTTCCTTTGGCCTTGTAATAATGTAACCTACTGTAGGTATGGCGGATGGATCCTCGTCCCTTTGTCATTTCCGCCTCAATAGAAAGGAGGACGGAGGGAGGATTTTTCACCTCTTGACCCAGATCCTTATAGGAAGGAATCCGAAACCCAAACCTTGAGGCTCTCAAATCAGCTATGTAAACGAAGGGGGTCCCAAAGTTATACTTCAGGGTTGGGAACGTGCCTGGCCGAGCGTTTTGATTGGGCCTGAGCGTCTGGGCCTCCTGGATCCCGCCAAACGCGTAGCACTGGCTTGGGGCTCCTGCAGAGCTTAATACGAATTCTGATACTGTTCTGCCCTCAAAAATATGGATATGACCATCAACGAACCTCCTAGTGTTTTACGAATTGATATTTTTTCAATGCATTTACATTTACATAGACGGAATAAAAGTAAAACGCTAACCGAATCGCTAATTGCTCACAAAAAGTGATTTAAATAAAAATGTATGCCAACCTATGACGTTGTAAGGCTCAACTGTACTTTCACCCCATTTAAGAGCTCTATGACTTATGGATCGCGTTATGGATTACACGAAAAGTGTAACTAAAAGTATATCCTGAGTAACAAATTATATAGGACCTATTGAAATTTTCAACAAATGGCATTTAATTAAAAATCTGCTTCCGTTTCTAGTTTAAAAAAAAAAAGCTAAAACTTTAGAGAGGATTTTTAAACCGCCCTGCGCCCTGGTCGAGTGTACCTGTACGGTGAGCTGTGAGCCACCATTACAATTAATGCGAAATAGGTGTACGACGACATCTAACTGTTATTTTATATGCCATACAAAATTGATTTATCATAATTCTTTAAATATGTGAACGGCGAAAAATTTATTATTTACGTGCTAATATTTACGTTCAATAAAAATGTGCATCTTATGGGGATCCCGAAAATTGTGTAAAAAAAACTCCTAGTAGCCGCCCCCTAGTCATAATTAGCCGGCCTCCCCATAAAGCAATTACTCTAATCTCCGAGTAATTTAGAAGTCAATCTTTTCCTAAACCTAACTTATTTAAGGAACGCTGGGCCTCGGTCTCGAACCCTCCCCTTCCAAATTTGGGCCCCCTGAATAGTTAATCAGGGGAAGTCGGGGGTCCGGGCCTCATTAGAAATTGAGGAACTACCGGTTGAGGAAAAAGTCAACTTTCCTCCATCCCTGACTTTCTTTAAAACTTAAACTCCATCTCAACTTAGTAGCAATAGTAGAAAAAGTTTCCAGCAGCCTTGCCGTTATTAAGGCTTCAGGTCCCATAGAGCTTTGAGACGCTCCAAAAGAACCCCTTGGATCCTGTCCCGATAAGGCGTAATGAATTTAGAGCCAACGGCTCAGCCCCCAACCCCCAACCTTTGAACTTTCCCATTTCTATACCAAATTTTTTAGGCCATAATAATCCTTTGTTTACTCTAAAATGAGGCTGTAGTGTAAATTGGGCCCTCCTTTTGATTAGATCTTGGGCCTGGCTCATGACTTATTCTGGAGACAACCAGGGACCCCAAGCTCTATCACTTCTGTACTCTATACTGTATCTAGAAAACCCCCACAGTACCAAAAGATTTACATTTTCCAGACAATTTGTCAACTCTGGAAGTTTGCGGGCGGCTTATTTTGTATTCGGCTCAAGGGGAGCCGGCTGATTACACAGTACAGAGCAGAGCCGAGGCCGGTGCACTTAGATCAAACTTTGGGACTCTGGGCCGAACCACAGGAGGAAACTTTCAGGCAGTATAATATGCATGCGTGATTCGAATTTTTTCCCGAACCCGAATCCCAGTGAATGGTGGGTGTGAAGGGAACTTTGGCTGGGGACCTACTCAATCTTCAAAGTCAAACTTGGTTTTAATTGAGAACTTGGGCGAGTGTTGACAGGGGGGACCCCGGGACGGGCCTGCAACTGAATCAATATATACTTTCCCAAAGTGACTCTCTCCGTTGGAGTTTGGGCTATACAAAAGGAGCTCGGGAAACTCGGAGGCAAGATGTAAATCTGAGGGCCCAGAGCCCAGGAGCATATTGAGGGGATAGTGGAGGATCATTTATAATTCAGGCTCCACGTCCGCTTTTTTTTTCGTGTGCCGTGAGCATAAGCAGATTTGGGAATTGGAGAAAGCAGAGTGAAAGTTGGTTCTGATTTTCACAAGAACTTTTAATATTACTGCTGCCCATTTTATATGGATTTTAGCCCCAAACAAAATATTTTAAATGGTAAATGGAAATAAAGATGCTGAACAATTTCCTGAAGTTTGATGGAACGTAGAATTCCTGTTCCATATCTGACCTAGGTCAAATTATTTGGTTGTCATCTGGATTGGTTAATTTCCATATTTTTGGGGGGCCTAAATTCGTTATTTTAGGGAAGAATTAAATAGAGGGGAATTATGCCCTTACCTGGCACTCGTATGTCCCGTTGTCCCTCTTTTGTACGAATTTGATAAGGAGCGTCCACTCGTCACTCCCGTCGGCATGGAGGACCTGGAACCGCTCGTCGTTTGTGTAGGTCGCCTTCCCTGTGGTCAGGATGTGCCAGTCTCGTCTCCTGTACCAGGAAATCTGGAGGGGAAGAATCGAGTAAAACAATTAAATAATTTGGTCAGTTAGCTCCAGCTTTAATTTAAAGGTCAGGATTCCACTCGTCATAACTTTCATTTTTAAAAACATATGCCCCCTGCTTTGAATTCGGACGCTTTATGCCCGACATCCGAAAGGCTGATTTTGTCTTGTACAAAATTATACGCCCTTAATTTTTAGCATGATTAAAAAATGCATTCAGAAAAGCCGGCTAGGTAGGTTGGTAGGCTGGCTATTAATTCATAATTTATGCGGTTCATGGGACCACATTAGACAGGATAAGAGTGATCGTCATTTGCTTCAAACTGGGTCATATCATTGTGCTCAGCAATGTAGAATTGAATTGAGAGAATTATCGTAATTTAGATAGACTGGTGTGCAAACTACAGTTATAGCTGAGATATAATTCCAAGTTTGTGCTCACTGAAACCTACAAAAAAGCCTCTTTGTCAACCTTAGAGTCAATTGATTTTAAATATTAGAGCACAGATAATGGCTGACGATAATTATAAATATTTTATCAGGTAGTTGCTCCCTGCGTTATACACTACTTGTTACTTGTGTAGGTTGTAATTTGTTATGGAACCTTTTAGAAAAATACAATTGACCCGTTCTATGCTTTCCCTTGTGTCAAACAAGGAAAATAGTTGTAAATGTAAGGCAACTTGATTTACTACCTTTTAAGTTTAAACTAAATTCTGGCCAAACATTTTGTTTGATTTTTCGGGTATAGTAAGCAATACGTAAATCCCATGAAGCCACAGTGTCCCAAACCGCAGATCCAATGTCAACAATTGTACTCTCAGAGGTAATCAACCTAGTACACGAGTACGATAGGGATAGACCCTTCCTTTTGCACTCACCCCTAACCAGTATCACTAAAGGCACAGAACCGGAAAAAAGGTCGAGATTGAAGAAGCATGTCAACCTCGTGTCATGTCAACCCAAACCGCTCCTACCCTAAGTAATTACACGGGCGTGATCAGGAATTAGGAGTGCCTCTGTAAATAAGCCGGGCCTCCCCTTGATTTTACAGCTGGGCTGGGAAACGGGACATGTGTGTCATCGCTATCAGATATTCCCAGCTACAGACCCTATACGGCACACGTTTGGCCAAAACTCATTTCTGACATAGTCCCCTGACGTGGTTTCCGCCGGATCCCGGATCCACTACTAGGATGAGCCTCTAGGACCAGTGAGGGCCCTCCTTCACATGTGGAGAGAATTCCCCACCGTTAGCTAAAAAGTAAATTGTTGGGCCTGATGGGCCTCGTCCCTACCTCCATTCTAGAGCATACACGGTGGGACCCGTAGTAGAGAGATTTTGTTAGGGAAACTACTTAGGCCCCCGCCTATCAACATCAACATCATAATGCCTGGGCTCCCTTAAAAGTTTCCTCGAGCCATAATGACATTCTGAGGCTGATGGGCCATAGGCCTGTCTCCAGATACTGTAATACAGTGCGGCCGGGTTCCTTTGAGGCAGGTTACGGGCTAGATCTACGTCTACGCTGCTGGAAACAGAATGGGCCAGATAGGCCGTACTTGAGCCCTTGCAGTTTAGTTTAGATAAACTTGGCTGCTGTTGCCGGACCCTCTACTACGTGCCCCAGAGTGTCAAAACATAATTTATGAGCGTAGCAGAGCTTACGGATCTTTCTCCCAGGTTCCGGACTTTGCAGCGGAGGAAGGCAGTGTCCCCGAGCGGGACCGTCACGTTGACGCTCGTGTTGTTGTCAAAGGGGTTCTCGGTGAGCTTCTGGAGCTCTTCGAAGCTGGCATACTGCTGCTGGTGAGCGGCGGCGGCGGCTGCCTGGTGATCCAGCCATGTCTGTCGGCCGCTTACGGCTTGGAGCAGGCCTGGTAAAATAAAAGAGGCGCCTATTAAATACAGATTCAATCATTTTAGCATTTAAAATAACTTGAACTTTTAGACCACTTACTTAAGCCTTAGTAAACTTTTAATATGGGAAGTTGTAATAAAGTTTGAAAATTTTAAACGTAGGTACCGTTTTTGAACCCGGCTGGTTCATTCACAGAATTCGTACAACAACAGGGATCTGTCACATAACTTACTCCTGATAATATTACTGCTTTATTCGTTTGTTGAACGGCGTTGAGCGTATGAAGTTCATAAATATTCTGAAATGTACTAGAGTCTAGTACAATAGTTTGTTAGATTGAACGATTGAACGATTGAACGCACACGTATAACATATATATACATGTAAATATATGTTTTAATCCCTGCAACAGTTATATTTTCAATTTTTTGGTTCTGTTTTTATTACACTTAAGACAAAGTGTAGCTAATGCCTCAAAAGTATCCCAAATTAGATCATGGTACTTGATACAGTACTACCTGTTCACTTTTCACAGGCCTTGCTTCAACTTTTAGCGCAACTTTCCTAATGCATGGATTTTATTTAATGCTGCCCAAATACTTTAGATTATAGCTCAAACCCAAGTAGTAGGTACTAGTATTATGTAAATGAAAATATGTAGATTTTAAACAAAGAATCACTCTCTTTTGCTGTGCATGAATGAATGCGGTATAAACCGAGTGAGCAATTTGTGCGTAATATATGTATATATTTTGGTGTAGTTGCATTTATTTTGTTTCTGGCTAAAGTCTCTACAGCTTGGATAGCAAAGATACTACCGAACACAGTAAAGGACAGCTATCGATTTTGTATTCACCACAATGACGGTTACAAGCTTTTATGTTCCCCACGCCACATCATTTTCAATAAAATTATGGCTAAAATCTGATAATAACATGGGCAACAAAATTGGGTGCTCGTTTTTGCCACTTTTGTTTTCGCGACATTAGTTCTCGCAGTCGGAACTATTTATGGGAAAGAAATATGCCTATTTATGTATTCAGAAAATATTTAAGAATTTTTACTGGCCTATTGAGTATACATTTAGAATACAAACGTATTTACTGTAACGGGTTGAAAGTATGACTATCTCCTGTCTGCGCTCTTAAACACTACCAACGAGCGAATTCCGATTTTTACAAATAATTTGGCACCGCATTTGGTACTTGAGTGTATGTACAAGCTATGCAATTAAGGAATGTAGTAAATACTTAATACCGCACTAACTGAGTCCTTAAATGAAGTGAAAGCCTGGGATCCTTAAGCCAAATCATTACTGAAATGACAACTACAACATGAACTTAAAGTACTGAACACATAAATACATAGAACGGCCCAAAGTTAACCCAGCCACAGAACGAGAACGACCAATATAATTAGGGCCCGGAATTTCATTATCCCCCGCCTTTGTCATTTTCCTTAATGAAGATTCCGTCGTAGAGTAGCAGTAGCGGCCTGCCACCCATATTGTGGATATATCGACCCACCTCCACAAATAAATTACTTTTAATTATAACCGCCGGCCCCGCCCCAAACCGCTTTATCCTCCATTGTTCTCCCTCCCACCTCCCAGAGCCTAATTGAGTCTCCCCCATTGTTCCCGAATTAGAACAAAAGGCCGATTTAGATTTGTATTCATTATTGTGGGAACTCAGCTTAGGCTGGCTTAATCCGTCCCTGTACGCATAGTCGTGCGGCCTATTGACACTAGCGGGAGTTGATTAGGCACGGAAAGAAGCCACATGGGGGGCCAGGCTCTCCATAGGCAAGGCCCGAACTGGAAATGCTTTGGAGAAAATGAGGATGTCACTTTAAATTTAGGCTTACCTAGGGCTAGACTCGGCCTGACAGGGGAGACAGGCCCAAGTTGACAGGCTCAGGCCTCCAACTACTACTCCTGGAAGGACAACACTCGGCCTCTGGACTCCAATTTTGGAGGATCTAGTTACGTATTAATAGCCTATACGCAGAGTTCACAGAATCCAGATTCGGGACGCTTTAAGCGGAAACAAAATATGGAAATGAGGAAATAATATAGGTGTTGGGAAGATGTTTGTTGTTGTTGATGCCTATGCCAGTCATATTGTAAAAATGTAAAGATTTAAAAAAATAAAATAAAATTTAGATTGGTTCATTTCCATACTTGGTTTTGGGCTGAAATATATTCCTTTTAGGTAGGATTAAATATTTATAATAAATACAAACCGTTAAGAATAAGAATTAAGAATGTAACAAGCTAATGTGCGCGAAAAGTAACTTTCCCGCCGTACCCAAATGTGGGAATAAACTAACAGGAGTATTTTGTTTGAACGATTTAAAGGTAGACTATTATTCTGGTCGTTTCTCCAAACTAAATTTTTAGGGAGCATTGAATAAATACAAAACCATTTAACAGGTACCAGTAATTACGAAAATGTAAACTCTATATAAAATCCTGAGCAAGAACGTACAGCTCGACACATAGCTAAAGTAGAGGTGAAATGATTCGATTTATATTAAATAAAATATATCCAATACCAATTAAACAATCACTATATTATTTGGAATCAAAATAAATACATTCCACAAATACAACCAGAAATATTCTTCCCAATACCAACCCAACTAGTCTTTTCTTGCCATAAACATTTACGCTATATAGAAGGAATTAAAAACTCAGTCTGGCGCCCGGCCACGGTGTAAGGCGTCAATGCGGGTAAATTAGAGTTCCAGGCGGTAGATGCTACATCGAAGGAGGTATGGGTAGCGTCTTGCGGGGGGCTCAACGGGTCTTGAGGTAGGATTCTCGGGAGCTATAGGCGGGCATATCCTATGGAGCCCAAATTCATCTTCGGAGGATGAAATATGATGGTCCTGGGTTCGAACTTAGGCCTTTCATGAGGATCCCCCTGGGACTACTTACTCATTCAGCCTCAAAAAATAAGGCTCTCTCTCATCTCTAGCCCACCATTCACCAGCCCAGCTCTTATGGTAATTGGTGCGGCGGGCTCAAGGATTAGGCAAAAATTCGGATCCGAGGTCGGAGCCGGGGCGAAGGTCACGAGCTAGGCAAGCTCAAATGCATCTGGAATATGCGTGGACTTCCTGACGTAAAGCAGCAATAAGGGCAACCTAGTAGAGCATATAGATCGATATAATTTACAAAAGTTGAACTGGAATATCAATCGGTGTTAAACCGTGAAAAATTTAAATGATATCTCACCCAAACTATGGGACTTTGGCCCTAAGAAGGATTTGGCTAAAACTTCGTATACACTTACAGATCTAACCCTCCTGAACAATGTTTAGATGACCCCCAAAGCTGTAGATCGCTTCCTGGACCTTGTATCGGTCAAATATCCTATTTACTTGGTGACAAATTAATGAATATAACTGAAACCCTATAACTTAACGGCGAATAATGCTTTGTTTTTTTTTAAGGTACTTTTGTGAAATATAAAACTACTTTCGGTGTAGAAGAGCTTCTTTTCCGATGTCGACGAGTTTAATATAGTGCCTGATGCAAATAGTAAGGATACACGATACACGAGAAAACTGCTGGTGATGCTTTCGGAGAGTTAGATTTAGCGCCGTTTGTATTTTATTATTTAAATGTATGAAAGTAAAGAATTAATACTCACTATTGCAGCTAAGCTGACTGGACATCTCGTATCAGTGGCAGTCATAATGTCATAATGTGTTTACATGCTAGCTTTAAAGTTTTGGTAAGGTTAGATCAGATTTATTTCAAGTTAGCTTAGGTTAGTTCCCCTTTTCTTCAAGTTATATTAGGTTTGGTTCCTTATAAGTTAGGTTAGGTTGAATTCAAGTTCGCTTAGGTTAACTATATTCCTAGTTAGCTTAGGGCAGAATACATAGTATCCTGTCAAACCCGGTCTATCTTCAGCCCAAGCTCAGGGTCACGGCCTAAGCGTGCGTAACATGGTAGTCTATAGATGACTAAATATTTCGACCCCCTTTAATTAATTCCTTCCAACCAATTCCCATTCCACTTTTTGTTGCAAGCCATAAGAGATCCGGGATTCTGGTCCCATTCCATCATCGGCAGGCCTCCGCGCCTATCTCCAGCCTCCATCTCGAGTCCAGCCGTAGTAGTTATAAACGGAGTTCTGCTGCAGTAGGAACCAAGGGCCCGGCGCTTATCACTCCGTTCACGCATGGAGGGGCCGGAATGTGTGGCAAAGTTTTAATTGGGCCAGTCCTCCACAAAGCCCCGAATTTCCGCAGTGGGCTTCCGCCGACACGGCCTACGAGAGCCCTCCATGTAATTTCCCCCATCATGCAGAGTGAAAGTATTCCCGAAGTCCTAGGCTACGGGTCCCTAGTGCATTTTCCCTCTCAAAATGAGAATGAGTGAGAGTTGGTGGGGCCGGGAATAATGTGTAATGTAATAACAGTCGGCGAGATGCCAGAAGTCTCTAGAAAGCTCCAGCTCCAGCTCTGCCTCTCCACTCTCTATCTCTAGGCTCTTGAGCAGGATCCTGCAAAGGAAGGAAGCCTAGGCCCCGTATTTCAGCTCAGGGGGAACCGCAGTAAAGTACCCGGGTTGGGCCTAGAAAACTTTGGCCTTCCGAGGCTACGGGCCCATTCAACTACTTTTCAATGCATTTGAGGGCCCAGGAAAGGGGAAAGGCATTACTCTTCCCTTTGTACGGATGCGGGCTGGCCCATTCCTACCTTCCTTCCGCCACGGGCGGAAGGTCCTGGAACTCAGACAAATCAAATATTCAGATGGGCTCAACTATGACCTTAGGCCCTCGAGCTAAGGGCGTGTATTTAATCCTGACCAAAAATATAGTATTTAGCCAAATATAATAATTTAGAAATTATCAAATCTAGATGTTATCCAAATAATGAGTCGGGTATGAGTTCCGTGTGGGCTGAAAGAACGACTCGAAGGGAAGCCTGCCATTTAAACGATCGCCAATTAATTCAGAATATCTCAACAATTACAGAAAATTCCTTACCAATCATCCGAAACTTATTTTGAGCAAAAGAGTATTTATTTTACTATTATTATCGGAATTAAGATTCCATTATTTGAAATATCTGAAAACCTTGGTGAGGGAATCTGCTCGAAACAGGGAGAGATTTCAAATTAATTGGTGATTGTTTAATTAATTATTATTGTATACCTTATTAGAAATCAAAACTGCTTAAGGGCTAGATTTTAAAAGTAGCTGTTAGTTACGAAAATAGAGTAAAATTATATTAGTAACAATTTTAATGAAGATGGATGTCAATGACATCATGTCATCTAGTGCACACTCAATAGACAGTAGAGTACAGTGCTCTACTACAGCTTAACGTTTAATTGCAACACTATATAAATTAGCATATGTAGAGTGTAGAGATATAGGCCTACACTGCACTGTCCATGAAACACATCAAAATTCAGCAATAATTACAAATTCGCTAAAATTCAAGTTGTAATATATACTTGTATGTCTACCAATGTACAATAAATTAATTTGATTTATAGGCCGAGTCATTTCGACCATTCCGGGACCCGATTTCGACTTTATAGGCTAACATCTACATAGGCTAATTTAAATACTTTTCTTCCGTGCCATGCTGAGCCATGACTTTGGCAGAATGATGATGATGAGCTACTCATTCTCATTCATGGAGGAGCCCTGGTCCCCAACCGAGCATTTCCTGACTTAATGAACCAATTCAAATTGGTAATTATGTGGCTTCACTTGTCTGTCAGGCCCAAAGGCTCTCTGTCTCTGGCTCTTCCAGGCTCTTGGCAGGAGAAAGGATATTGCAGTTGGAGGATATGTTCCTGTAGGACCTGAGGCCAGCCAAATCTCATCAGAATATATGTTGAAGATTGTTTATGAGATCCTACAGTATGTATTTAATATACGGACTAATGAGTTTACAAAATGCAAAATCATAGTGAAACCTATATATTTTTTTACCTCTACCCTAGGGTAGCTCTAAATCAGAATTTTATGCTCTGTCAAATGGGCATTTAGTGGACAATGAGATCCGTAGAAATTACTTAACCATTCGGATAATTACATATTTACTTGCAATTTTTGAATAGTTCCCAAGCATCACGTTCCAAAATAAACTGGACCAATGGAAAGAGCAATATTTCGGTTTAGTCACAAAATAGCCAGAAATGAAAAATAGATAAATATGACATTCCTAAAGAATCTGGAACATAGAGATTGTAAGATAAGGTAGTGCCTATGCTTCTGCCCGTCACTCACTTCGGGAGGTTAAAGGGAAGGTAGGGGAAAGTGAGTTAACAAAGCGGGAGCCTGACAACCAATTACGGCATGGAATCCAGAATCCTTCATTTTTCCTACGCCTTGGTGCATCTCCCGCTCCGGCCTATTACTATGACGCTAAGTAAGATTCATTAATGGGCACGAGAGGCTAATTATACTCTTTTCCTTGGCTGCTTTGAACCTGATTTCTTTTGAAACTTTAGGAGGCCGCTCCAAAAGGGGAACCTTCTCTTTTCATGTTCTAGGTCACGCTGGGGAATTCCAGTTTGGCGAATAGTTGGAGGTCGGTTTCCGAGAATTGTCGAATCTACCTCTAGTCAAGCTAGCTGCTGCAAATGTCAAACTAAAAAAACATTTAGTCGAAAAGAGAATGTCTGCTGAGATTTATTTATTTGGAGACTTTAGTAAGTCTGAAATAGAACTTTCCCTTCTTTCCATGTCAGGTCACGCTAGTCAAAGTTCATTGACCGTTACAACCTAACGTTATGGTACCCGGTAAGGTTGGAACGATTTATTCATTTATTATTGGTCCATTTATTGTTGTTTTCGTCTGTCATCAACTTTTTTTTATCCGTATAATTTCAGTTAATGCGAAGCAAGAAATGTTTAACTACATTTCGGCTTCAAGTGCATGCAATTTACATGTTTGATATCAGAACCGGTCCTTTCAAAAGACTCAAAGTAAAAATAAAATGGTTTCATTGCACCACCATATTCCCTGCCACACTAAACAAACAAGTTTACCGTCTTTTATGGCAAAAAACATGTACAAATTTCGTGTTTGCATATGCATGCTCGCGTAAAATGTCAAACAGTATTCCATGTAGTTATGTTGAGTTTTTTGCTCTATTTATGCATTTCCAGGTTAAGCCATGTTCAGGGCATTTTAGGTTAGGTTGGTTTAGGTTATATTTATTGTATTTTTGGTTGGGTTATATTTAAACCATTTTAGGTTAGGTTATATTTATGGTATTTTAGGTTAGGTTATATTTACACCATTTCAGGTTTTAGGTATTTCCGCGTTTTAGGTTAGGGTATGTTGAGGTTCTATTTACGCCATTTTAGGTCGGGTGAGGTTTATACTATTTACGTTCTTTTAGGTCAAGCTAAATTAACGAACATAGGTTTTGACTACCAGGATTAATTCATGTCACAATTACTGTCAACTACTGTATGTTACACTTTCTTCAAGAAACTGTTATTTTCGGAAAGAAAAAAGCAACACGGATGATCTGCCAACAAATTCTCATATATCTAATTCGCCAATTTGGATTCGGTCAGTATATTCCTCTCAGGTTGACTTTCTACTTTCACCAGAGTGAATTGAAGCCGAAGAGTAATTACTAAGGACTGAGATAATGAGGAAGAACCAACAGTACTTGGATAAATATTAGCATAACTATCCCTGAATATAATTTCCGACAACACAAAGTGCAAGCCCAGAAATGTCCCCACCTAATTAGCCAATTTGAAATTGGCCAATCCAACTCTACTTTCTCCACCGTTAAAAACAAAGGCTGCCATTTAAACCATCACGAATTAATTCGAAATCTCTCACCAATTAAAGCATATTTCCTCACCAATTACAGCAAATGACTCACCGATCATTTGAAATTTATTATGAGCAACAGCTTATCTATTTCACAATAATTCACTGAATTAAAAATATTTTATTTGAAATATTTCAAAGCTTTGGTGAGGAAATCTGCTCTAATTGGTGAGAGATTTCGAATTAATTAAACATATGGTAATGGGTAAAATATTCCTCAAAAACAAATAATACATAGGATTTTTTATGAACGTGATTCCTCAACTGATTTCTACGTGTTTTTCCCCAACTAAATAATTCGCCAATTTGGAATTGGCCAATCCCGTCCGTTCCTCCCGGCCTCGAAACTGAGGCTCGTAATTAAGGAGGACGGGGAGAGAGGGATTCGTTGGACTTTGGATCTTATTCCCAATTACGTCTGTGCCCGTCAATAGGAAGCGGGGCCTAATAATATTAGTCGACTCAGGTAGTTCCCGGAGGGACAGGCAGGCGGGAGGTGAGAGATGTCAGAGGCAGGTCCAACCAGCCCAGACTCCCATTTCTTCCGCACCTCACACTTTAATTAACTTCCTTCCCAGGAAGGGAAGCCCCTAGGAAGACTCACACCAATTCCAGGGACGGAAATTACTTCCTTTACACTCCTATGGACCTTCAAAAGGGCTCAGAGCTAGCTCATGAGTTAGGGCGCTAGGGCAGACTGGGCCGTAGGCTAATTCATCAAATAAACAGCACGGATTCGGGGTCAAAGCTGGAATCGGATTCATGTTATGATATAAGTTTACGCTGACGCCATGCTGATTTCCTTGGTATGTTATTATGCCTATTCCCAATTCTAACTTAAATAAAGCTCGTCGGAGTTTTCTAAATGTCGCTTTACGTAACTCAGACTCAGTTTAAGCCAACTATTTACTAGAACATAAACTAACCAAATTCAAGCTCAGTAAAACATAATACTAAATACCGAAGCTATCCTGATCTAAGCTAACGATAACTATACTTTTTAATCTAATCTAACTGAAACGATCTTTTAAAAGATCTTATTACGTAAGCTAGTTCAAGCGAAGCTAACACTAATATGTAGGAACGTAACCTAAGTCAAGTTAAGCTAAGATTAAACCAAGCTAGCCTAATGCAAGCTAAGCTAGCACTAATATATCCTAACCTACCTCAACTCAAACTAAGTCCAAATAATAACCTAACTAAAAATAGCTAAGCTAAGGTCAGCCAAATATAACCTAACGTAACTTAATCTCTTCGAACCCTAATGTAACCTAACCTAAACTTGTGCTCAGCTGACCCCAATATAACCTAACCTAACTCAAGCTTCAACCCTAATTAAGCTAACCTAGCGGACACAAAACTAATCCTAACGTAACCTAAAGCGAGCTAAGGTGAACCCTAATATTGTATTCTAATTCAACATCAATAACCTAACCTAAGTATTTCAAGCTATATTAACTTTAGAGTTGCCTAATCTAGTCAGACTTTAACTCTGTTGGTAGTTGGTACCAATAATGTAAGTATCAAAGTATCCTACCTACAGCTACAGCTACAGTATTACGCTTGCAAATAAATAATAAATATCACCAAAAATCGTGTTATACAGAGGGTTACAAAACTGCTACGAACGAAGTTGAAAATCACCTGTATGAAAATGTTAAACCTTATCCGGCCTGTAAACACGTCAAATATTAACATTGAACCCAAACCCAAAGAACTGATCTTTAATATTTTTTAAAATTAAATTTAGCTTGAACTTCTGCTGAATACTTTTAAGTATGGGTAGCTTTAATCTTATACACAAACTCTTTTAAAAAAAAAAAAAAATTAGCACAGCTGAGAACCCCAATTACATTTTTTGTAGCTTGAATTATATGTAAGTACATGTACTGTATTCTACTTACATACATTACTTAGCCGACCAATAAATGATACTTTTTCAATGCACATCTATGGTCCTGAATGGAGGAACTTCATTACGTTCATACCTCGCTCGTTTCCAATGGAATTGACTGTACCAATCAAAGCATATGTATCCATTTCTAAAGAAGACAGAATCCCTTACCTTGATTTGAAGCGAGGAGGAGAAGAAGGGCCTGAAAGGCGAGGATTGGATTCCGGCCCGGATTAGGATTGGGATGAAGTGGGCGGGAGAAGAGGAGTGTAATGGAGACGTAATCCATATTATAAATTTGGCGGATTTTGTCGGCTCTCTCGCCGCCACCCTCCTCCTAATGTTATTAGAACTCTGAAGGGCTTCCAACAAGGCCTAATCCTTCCTGAGCTTTTCGCTGGGAACGGAGCCTGAAAGGAAGGAAAAAGTATAAATTAATCCAGAGTTCAGGGCCTTTACATGAAGTAGGTACTCTTCAATTTCAAATGGTACGTATTTTCCGGCCGGGAATTAAATAGCTTTCTTCGCAGAGGCAAAAATGTTCATCGGAGGTATAAAATTAGTTACTTTCTGTCCAAACCTAACGTCAGCCAAAGTAATCTAATCCAAAGCACAGGCCCCGCAGATTAGCGTAACACCGCTTAATATAAATATACAAATCTCACCTATATTAAGCTAACATAGTGCAAGCCAAACAGGTGTTAATCTAACCCAAACGCATAAGGGCAGTAATATAAGAACATATAATCTAACCTGAAGGGTGTTAATATAACACAACCTAACGTAACAAAAATTGCGTCAATCTAATCTAACCTAACATAAATTGCGTCAATCTAATCTAACCTTCAAAGTGTAAAATGTTAAACTTGTTACTTGTTATAAAGCAAGAATATTATAATGTAAACCTAACCTAACACAAGTGGCGAAAACCTAGCATATAACCTAACATAACATAAATGGCGGAAATCTAGCATCTAGCCTAACCTAACCTAAATGGCGGAAATCTAGCGCATAACCTAACCTAACATAAATGGCAGAAATCTAGCATCGAAGCTAACCTAACATAAATTACGTGGATCTAACCTAAACTAACATAAATGGCGGAAATCTAGCATCTAACCTAAACTAACATAAATTGCGTGGATCTAATCTAACCTAACCTAACATAAATGGCGTGGATCTAACCTAACCAAACCTAACATATCATAAATAATATTAACTCCAACCCATAACTACATACATAAGTATAGTGAATTAATTACTTAAATTCGATATTCCTCTCTAACACCGACCTTTTCTCCCAATTTGATTTTTTTTAATCCCATATAAAATCTACTACGGGATCTCATTCCGATTTTAATTCCCAATTTGTATTCCTCCTACCCCAACTCCCTTCATAATCTGAGGCCCTTAATTAAACCTTTCAGAATCCCGGGAGAAAGTTAACTTTCTCCATGATCCGGCTTAGGCGGATTGTTATTTTTAGGCTCGGCCGAGAGTTCTAATTCAATGTAGGCCGAAGAGACTTATTTCATTTCATTCCCTTTGAGAAAGTGGGCTGTCTGGGAGAAGATCAAGAGCTAAAGGAGCCCAGTTTTTTTGGGGCCGGGCTGCGGGGAAAGAGGGATCTCCATACTTGGGAAATGCTGTACTAGGCACTAAGGCCCTCCACTATTTCCTCTATTTTCTGTAGTACTACATACATATAGGCCAGAGAAAGTCATTACGCCGTTATAAAGCGCAATAGATTATCCGGGAAGAAGGCTGAGGAGGAATTTCTTTCCTAACTCAAAAGAAGACTTTGGCTTCTATTAGGCTTGTGATATGTGATATGTTGGGTTGCATTATGATAGTGTGCTTCCTTAGCTTAAATTAAATTTTGTTAGCCATCTGTTAGGTTAGGTTACATGTATGTAACTACGCGTGCATTAGGTTAAGGTTGATTTGGTGAGACATCATTAGTTTATATTTATCCTTACGTTAGCAGGTTATAGCATGGTTATAGCTACGCGTGTGATATGTAAGGTTAACTTTGGTTAGTTTCATGTTAGATTAGATTGTATTTAACTTATTTACGTGTTGGTCGGATTAGCGGTGCTTAAGGTTAAATTTGATTAACCTTAAGTAAGGTTAGATTTGACTTATTTGCAGCTTTGTTAGATTAGATTACATTTTTAAACCCCTACCGTTGTGTTACTTCAGCTTTTGTTCCGCTTACGTTAGGTTAGATTTGCTTAAGTTTATATTAGGTTAAGTTGCATTTTGTTACGGTTGTATAAGTTAGATTTTATAATGCTTACTATGGTTAGGTTCTATTTTGTCACGCGTTGGATAAGTTAGGTTAAATTTTGTGACGCTTTTGTCAGGTTAGGTTAAATGTTGCTACGCTTTCGTTAGGTTAGGTTACATTTTGTTACGCTTTCGTTAGTTTAGACTAATCACTCCAACCTATGCATAGGTATGGTGAGATAAGATTTTGTTACGCTTCCGTTAGGTTAGGTTAGATTTTGTTAGGCTTTCGTTGGTTACACTACCAGCGAAGCGTTGGTTACACTACCAACGAAACGTTGGTTACACTACCAACGAAACGTTGGTTACACTACCAACGAAACGTTGGTTACACTACTCCTACCTATGGTTAGATAAGATTTTGTTGCGCTTCGGTTAGGTTAGGTTAGATTTGTTCCCCTTCCGTTAGGTTAGGCTATAATTTGTTACGCTTCCATTAGGTTAGGTTAGATTGGGCCAGCCTCACGATATACTGGGTTAGATATACTGGACTTTTTGAGAAAGAGTAGTCTTCATGCTTGTATGCTCCCTCCTATTTTCAGTACTTTCCCCCACTTTCTGTATAGTAGACGTACATACAGACATAGTACTGCGGGTGAAAGTCATTACGCCGTTATAAAGTGCAATAGATTATCCGGGCCGAAGAAGGGCGGGCGGAGGAATTTGGTCCCTAACTCAAAAGAAGACGTTCTTATTACTGTGGCTCAGTGAGGCGAGGGAGCTAGATCTCATTAAGGCTTAAGTTGTTTCGTTGGAGTGGGAGCGGTTTGGGTTACTTAGGCTCCCTCCCGCCTCACCTATCCATTCTCCGCTAATGCCAGGCCCATACATTACGCACACTTCCCCAAAAAGGAAGGAACATCCAGACCAGCACACGTGCTGCTGCTGGAGCGGAAGCTACCGGCTGGAACCAACGGCAGCAGCGGCGGCGGGTCTAAATTGAAAATCATCATAAAGGGGAAAGCACCGGGCTTCCCTCGAATTGGGCACCACCAAAAGTGGAGGACTTGTTATTAAACACACGTGCCGAATCCACTTACGCTCAATGGGCCTCTCTTTCCTCACTTTTTTAAGCAGGGCTTAAGCCTGTTCGGATATTTTTAGATTATGCTAGATTGGGCTGTAGTTTGAATATGCTCAGTTCCGTTTTCGAGAAATGTTCGTTTCGTTAAGTTAGGTTAGGTTAATGCTGTTCATTAGGTTACTGCTATGTTAGAGGTTAGTTCTAGCTTAGGTTAATGTCACGTTAGGTAAGTTAGTGCTCGGTTAGGCTACTATCACGTTAAGTCAGGTTAGTTAGTGCTAGGTTTGGTTAGTGCTTGGTTAGGCTACTTTAACATTAACTTAGGTTAGTGCTAGGTTTGGTTAGTGCACTGTTAGGCTACTATCACATTAAGTTAGGTTAGTGCTAGGTTTGGTTAGTGCTCGGTTAGGCTACTATCACATTAACTTAGGTTAGTGCTGGGTTTGGTTAGTGCTCGGTTAGGCTCATTAAGTTATTAGGTTAGTGCTAGGTTAGGCTACTCTCACTTTAGGTTATGTTAGTGCTATGTTTGGCTACTGTCCCGTTAGGTTATGTTAGTGCTATGTTAGGCTACTGTAACGATAGGTTATGTTAGTGCTATGTCAGGTTACTGTCACGTTAGGTTAGTGCTACGTTAGGCTACTGTCACGTTTAGTTAATTTAGTGTTACGATAGGCTACTGTCACGTTACGTTAGGTTAGCTCTACGTTAGACTACTGTCACTTTAAGTTAGGCTAGTGTTTCGTTAGGCTAGGTTCGGTTCAGCTTCGGGCACTGCTGTATAAGGTTCTGTTAGTGATACGTTAAAGTAGTACACTAATGAGGGTAGGTTAGTACTACGTTAGGTTGACAATGCGTTACGTTACGTTGGATTGGCTCAGGGTGTATCGAGCTCGATTAAATTGGCGCTGTCGTTAGGCTAGGCTAGACTTGTTCCGAATTAAGTTAGGCTAAAAGTTAGACTTGGTTTAGCGTCAAATTACGTAAGATTGCATTATTTCATATTAGGTTAGGTTTTTGGTTTCTACGTTGCTTAAGGATTAGGGTGCGATTCAACTAGGCTATAGTACTGAAAAGTCGTTAGAGCGCACATTCGTAATGTGATAATTGCAGGCGCACAATTCCCGGCATGGACAATTACCGATATGGCCTGCTTTACCCTTACCCTAAATAGAGATATACGTCACTTTGACAAGTAATAATTTGGCAAAGCCCAATTTGACAATTCGACAAAATAGTTTATATATACAGACGCTCACTACAATTGCCGAACCTGACGAAATGTTGATTAACCATAACCAGTGCTCAAGAGTTTGTTTTAAAAATCTACACTAAATGCAGTTGAACTTAATTCAAATTAATTCATGAATGGAAAGAAAAAAGTTTCCATATTGTGAAAACGTATTTACCAAGTCGTCAATTCGAATAATTATTTTCGCCCATTAGTCAGTGCCCAAACTGTCTGTATAGCCCTAAATAGGTGTTATGGGATTAAAAGAGACATAAACCTTGGCTAATCTAATTAATTCAACAAGAATTAAGAATTAACCTACAATTTGGAACTATTTAACATAGGAGTACGGTCGGTTGTAAAATGAATGCATTTTTATAATAAAATAGGTACATACATATATAGTGAATAAATGATCGCGGCTTAGTTTTAGTTGTCTCTCTTACAGATCAGTGAAGAGAGTGAGGCACTATATCTACTCAATAGTTTAGTTTTGAATTGTTTTGGAACATATCGAAATATAGAATTTATTAGAGTAACTGATGCCATTGTCCATGCCGGGAATTGTGCGCCAGCAATTGTCGTCAAACCGCGCACGTTTGGACAGTTTTGATTTTGACTAAGTGAAAGAAACTTTGTAAATTAGTGGCATATTTAAACAACCAAAATTATCTTGATAAAATAAGAACATTTAGCTCCAAGCCAAAACACATTACGATACGCTACACAATGCGTACCGAGCCAGTTTCGTAGATAAGGAAATCCTCCTGAATATGGGCCCGGCATACGGCTTTATAAAGAGCCCAACCACCGCATAAGTCATTACTAGCGGAAAAGCCGAGAAATTAAATTACAATAAAATGTTTGCATAGACTCCAATCGTCCTTGGCCTATGGACTGGAAAACTAATGCCTGCCTCAGACGACTGGAAACTTGCCTAACGGGGTTTATGGGCCCTATAGTACAAACTTACTTTCTCCCTATACGTATGCATGTAGGCACTATATGTGGCTCCGGTAAACAAGGGAGCAGTTAAATAGCCTACTAGCTCTTACTATTACTACATACATATACTGGGTTCTCCAGCAGGCATCCGAATCATAAAAAAGTACTGGGTAGTCATAATAGAACTGTCTGAGTGTATAAATAAGTAAGGTGGCCTCCCTTTGAGAGAGGAAGCGGAATAATGTGTGTTCCCATTCTCAACTTTGGGGAAGAAAGAGGGAAATTGGCTCTCCCGTATAATTCCGCTTATCTTGAGGCAGAGAGTCCCAGAAGAAAGAGGAGCTCTCCCTATATTATGCATGTATTCATTTCAAGCCTCCCAGACTATTGATCCGTCATAAAGAAAATAGACTCCAGTCCGCCCTCACTTCCTTTTCATCTCATACTTAAGGGGAACTATTGGGCCTGAGCTTCTATTTAAAAGTTCAGAAAAAAACATGTATTTAATTTAACCAGGAAAATAAATTAAATAGCATATTAAATGCTAGCGGACAAAGCATAAATCGGATCCATCAAACATACTGAAATTGACAGACTTAATGTAGAGAGGTTAAAACGTAAGGCAACGTAAAGCGTACGGATCAAATCAAGCAGAGTACTATAATTAAGTACATTTATAGTGCGATTCATTCTGGGACCCGACCCATACTTTGTAGGCAAATATCCAATATAATAATATTTAGGTTGCTTTAAATACGTTTGCGGCTGAGTTTCATATTTTTGGTGCTACACTGTTATGAAGTCTAACTTGGTAAAATACATGCAGTTGCAAATACATGTATTTAATATTTGGTAATAAATTAACCAAATGGCTTGACCTTCATTTTAAAGCGGTTTCTGCATCTCCGGTAGAAGGCGTCAGATCCTTAATAAAGAAAAAAAAAAACTTTCTCCTCTTTCTTTTGATTTTGATCACAGCAAGAGAAAGGGACCTGAGTCAGCTCTTGGATTTAAATTAATGGACTTATATTTCAATTACTGAGATACTTGGCCTTAAACTCAGTACTTGTTATGGGACTTTACAAACTCCGTGGTAGAACTTACGGAAGTCAAACCGCGATAGTTGAGATTTATTATTACTTTGTAAATGAAGTAAACGGCGCATTTTGATACAATGATTTAATTGATTAAATATAAGAAAATATACTTCCACAGCTTCCTACTTCATTTAATACAAAGGGACTTGTATTATTTTGGACCAGGTAGGCCAGGACTCCCCCAAATAGCCATTATAATCCGCCTGACGTCATCCGGGCCCCCTCCTCTCCCCCTAAAATCTTGTCAGGGAAAATAAGTGGTGTAAGTTATGAGTGTCCCTAAACGATTTTATTGAGATCTCAAATCTAGTTTTTATGTAGCCTGCCATAGGCCCAGTGTCGTTCCCAGGCCGCCGTAGGCTCGAGGAGCCGTAGCTCAATTTGGGCCTGCTATGGTGGGATCAAAGCCTTAGCCCTGCTCCGTTGACCAACGATTGAAAGGAAATGTGGGGGAAAACCATTTCAAAGCCCGCTTATTTATGGAAATTTGGTTTCCCAGCCTCAGCCTCCGCCACCACCGCATCCCGGCCTCTATAAATTGTGTATTTTTCCATAGAGCCCTCCCCGTGTAAATATGCGGGCCTTAAGAGGGATGAGTGGAGTCAAGATCATAGGCCGAGATACGGGGACGGATCCTAGGCCCGGCTCCTTATCGCTAAGAGCCAGGCAACGGCCCCCGAGAAGTTCAATAGAGGGACTTGGGCCCCCAAAATACACTAAATAAGTCCGGGATCTATTTATTCCCTCTTTAGTAAATATTATTTGAGCATTTATTTGAAGGGATCCAGGATTCTTATGATTTAGTTCCAGGTCCCTCCTCTGCCCCTTTTATCAAAAGGCTTAGAACAAGGGACTGACTCCGGCTTCTGAAGAACAAAGCTATCAGAATCAGTGTGCAGGAAGCGTGAGGGAGAGAGTTACTATACCAATGCCAATACTATTCATTAGACCGGAAAGTCAGAGAAAAGTTTGTTTTGAAGTGCATCATTCAAGGCTTGGCTTTGTATAAGGGGGAAATGTCATGGGTCAAATTCAGGGATTTACATTTAAAATACGTCATAGCTGCACATTCATTCATTTCATATTTCCATTTTTGCAATGAAGCATTAATGTAAATAATATATACTTTAGGATTTGGAAGCAGTACTACCTGTGTCGTTTGCATAAAATGGGAATTCGGTCAACTTTGACTGTCAAGCTTTTTCCAATTTTCTGATAAAATAATATTTGGACGGGAAACAAATTCTCTATTCGGCCTAATCCTAAGTAAGCAAGGGTTGAAATAATGCCCGACCCGTACAAAATGCACTGGAAGAAAATTTAGGGTTTTTAGTTTTGTTAAGGCCTGTACTTAATGCCTCCCAAAAATATATATGTAGACCATAACAGAGTATGGTAATGCACAAATCTAGATATCAAGCAAATACTGGAATATGATCCAGATCGGGTATAGATATAGAATATGAATTGGATATGAATCATCTGAATTAAACCAACATCAAGCCTTAAAGTAGCATTGAAAAAACGACAAAAACAAACAACAAACGAAACAAAAAGTTACACATTTGGAATTGATGCATAATTATTTTGACATATACAGCCACAGATAAGTTAATAAGGTCATCTTTGTATTTTGCATCCATACACCTTTTTATATTTTAGCGCATTATAGCATTAGGATAAGAAGTAAAAAGATTGCCATTTCAGGAGAAATATTTAATCTGAATTGTTTCGCTTTCGTAATAATGTGTTTTGAAATTTGGCACGCACCTACCTACTGCATCACGATATTTGCAATTTTTAGCAAATCACCTATGCTGTGCCTAAGATAGCATTTTACTTTATACTTCAAGCCTGATTTTTTTTTCTCAAAACTGAAATTGCTTTTTCAAGCTACTCTGTGCGAATCGGATCTGGACCTTCCCTCGCACCATATCGTTCTCACCCCTCTTGGTCCGACCCGATCCCGCCATCGATTTTGCAATCATTTCCCAATTTTCTGCTCGGCTAGAAGAGCATATTTATTTGTATCTATGGCTCCAGGGCCCCCCCGCCTGACCTGATTGTCTCCTGACATTCTTTTCATCCTGCCGAGGGGACAGGCGGCGTTTCACGGTCTATATTTCCCAGCCTGTCCCCTTCCTTTTTTTATTACTTGTCAGAGGGATTGACACTGGACGCGGGCTCTAACGAGCCCCGGAAAAACTTCCAAGGTTTTCTGGAGCCTGGAGAAAGGTTAGGCTAATTTTTTTGCTCGAGGACTTTCTCCAGGGGAAAATTAGACTCAAATTACAGTACTTGGGAAAAAAAGGAGCGTAGTAAAAATGGGGCCGGCCCATTGCTTCCCGTCGCACTTCATTTCGTTGAGGAATCAAAAGAGCCTCAAACTTATTAGCAAGACCAAAATCCGTTTTATATTCTGCCGAAGTCCTGAAGGGCTCCCAAACTTTTGATGCGGCCCCATTTTTCATAAGGCTCCCACATAAAAATATACTCGGGTCCATCCCTGTTGTTGATCTTAGGTTATTTCCTCCAAGAAAACTGCTGATGTTACAAGTTGGGCCGAGGGATGAGATTGACAGGAGCATAAGTTTCCCCCGATAAACTTTATGTTTTCTGTCGGCCGAGAGGCGGAATTGAATTTTCGGCATGGACGGAGCCCCGGAGGTTTGGAAGGCGAGGCACGTAGGGCGGATGTCGGATTTTGAAGCCTTATACTCCCTTAGGTTCTCCTCATTCATAAGGCGGCAAGTTGGAGGCAAGATCTGACCTCGTGTACTCTCTAGTGTGACTTACTTCTGTAAACTCCGAAGCAAGGGCCGGACGTGGGGAAAATAATACTGTAAGCTAATCCAGTTTTCTGGGAAAGGCTCCAAGCGGGGAAAGTTGGGACAATCTAATTTTAAACTATTAATTAATAGTTAGGGAAAAGCTTCTAGTTTTAATGGAGGAAGTTTAGGCCAGTTTTTTCGGCTTCGGGCCATGGGGTCGGCCTACCGAAAATGGAAATTAAGAACCGCTATTTAATAGCTTCTATTTAATACTGCCCCCAAAAAATATACTTTAGCACAAATGTTATGGAAATGATTTAGGAAATACGATCACCAATTAATTCGAAATCTCTCACCAATTACAGTAGATCTCCTCACCAAGGCATTGAAATATTTAAAATAAAATAATTGAATTCCGTTAATTATTGTAATCTAAATAATCTTTTGCTCATAATAAGTTTCAAATGATTGGCGAGTAATTTTCTGTAATTGGTGAGGAAATATTATTTAAGTGGTGAGAGATTTTGAATGAATTGGTGATCGTTTAAATGGCAGCCAAAATTAAAATATACGCCGTATGCAGAAGATTAGGAAATATGTTCAACCTGATGCGAACTTCTAGCGTAGACAAAATTGTGTAGATGCAGGGTTATAATTTACTTGAAATATTGAAGGGAACAAATCTACTAATTATCAGAACAATTTGGCTAAACAACTTTATTTTGCGCTAAAGTCTACTATATCTTTTGAGTTGTACTAAGTACTGATGTAAAACCCCATTTTCAATTATTTCGGCCTAACTGTGCAACTGCGTAAAAAGAAGTTGGGAACACAATGAAGCAAATACGTAGGCCTGGATCCGGACTCTATATTCCATTTCAACAAAAGAAAGCCCATGAATTTTGAGGCCTGACACGCACAGAGCCTCTGCATTGCGCCTTGTGGCCAAAGCCCGACCGAGCTACAGTGAAAGTCCTAGTTATTTAATTCGGGGACATGCACGGAGATCTTAGCCGGCCCATATGTAGTAGAAACTTTTTTTAAGAGCCCGGCCTAAGTGCAGGCCTAGTTGGCTATGCATAGGCATCAGGGCCCGGGAATATATTTTGTAGGGAAATTCGGGCGGAAGTTTACGAGCGGGGAAGTTCATGATTTCCCGGTTTTTCCCTCCAGAAACCCCACAAAAGTTTGGGGCCGGCACTTACTCCTTTCCCCCTTAACTCATCGCATTTTCCATGTAAACAAATCCTAACTTTTTTGTGGGGGGACCCACTAATGGGCGCTACTGGAAGCCAAGGGCCTTGCGGGCTTAGAGCCCCTAAAGTAAGCCGATCACGAGCCTTGTAAAATATTTTGAACTCTAATAAGGTGCTTTATGTCTTCGGGCCCCCATGGAATTGACCTCATAACACACATGCACTCATGAATAGTCAATGCAGGTCATATA
>JAQFZY010000295.1:0-34829 GCA_034696285.1 Hypogastrura burkilli
CAAGTGTATAAGGACTCGACTGTTGTGACCTGTACGTGTACCTATTTTTATTCTTCCTGTGTTGTACCTTCTTTTACCTGCTTCAGCCCAAAAAGGTTTTATGCTTTGGTTTTTGTATACTTACTTTGTTTCCTGTTGTCTGTGTCTGTGCAGCCAGCAGCAGCCCTTCTTTTTGTAAAAGCAAAAGCGGGCCGGCGGCCGGCCTGGCCTGCCGTATTGTAAAAGTTTTTAAAAAGGCCGTTCCGCTTCGGGTTCCAGTTCCAGGTAATGCATCAATATTAACTTCGTATAATATTCGTGAAGATAATTAGCATACTTTTAAAAAAAAGCTAGGGCTTGTAACGATAAGAAGCGTTTGTTAAACATCTCAGGTCTCAGGCCTTTCGAGCAATATACAATATACATATACGTGGATTTTAATTATAATCAGTACAAGTTATGTACATATACAGTATGTATAAGCTATAAGTACATGTTCGTACACAGCAAGCCATACATATTATCCATCTTTTAATCCCCTTCCCTCCAGGTAATTTTTTTTTCCAAAAAAGTGACCTTTTCTTCAAATATTCCACACCAGACAGACTTACAGGCAGGATTTAGGAATTGTGTAAGTACATTATTCTCCGTAAATTATGTTGTAGGTCGTAGGTCGTAGCCCTGGTAGAATAATGTTACAACAGCAGCAGCAATCATGTACCTACCTAACCTATTGTACTTACCTAAAGTAGATAATTCAAGATGAGGATTTGGAGACTGGAAACGCTGACGCTGCTGGCTTCGCTTGGTTTAGCTATTCAGCTTTAGCACTCTAAACACTCAAGTACAGAACTAGCTACTAAATTAGTAAATGGACAGTCACGCGTCACTCAAAACTAGAACATAAATGAGACTCAAGTCAGTAGTGCAAACTGCAGCAGCGGCTGCAGTTTTAGCTTTCAAGATGTTGAGAATGAATGAAATATTTCTTAGCCATTCTGCGCCTTTAATTTTTATGGTGATAACATGACCTGCTCCTATTCGTATGCATATGTGTGCTGGGTGTTTAAGGTGTTGGATTTTTGTTGTTGTACTACCTCTACACATGATACCCGATCGCGATACTTACATATACCATCTGTGCTGACGCTGACTCATTCGCAATTCGCAGTAGTGTCCGCAATAACATAATTTGGTTAAAGACCATATGACTCGATAGGACTAAAAAATGTATAGAAGTATACGGTATTACTGGAACTGGAAGCCTGCATGAATAGCGACCTTATACATATATAAGCGACCTATACATACATACATGCATGATGTAGTAATACTTACATACACATGCCAGGTATGTCATATATGTACATAGTAGACTAACCACTAAATACTAAATCCTTTACGCAAATAATACGTACCTCTGTCTACCTCTTAAGCTCTTGATAAGAATTACTCAAAACTAAGAAATTGACTCAAGTCCTAAACGGCTTTCCTAGCCTTCTTTACTGTACAAAGCTCCGAAGGTGCATTTTATGGATTAGGTTATTCCATACTTATAAATAAGAAGAATTACCAGGATAACTGGTCGTAGAAAAGCTTTTTGAAGTTGAAGCTTCAACGTTCTTTGCCCGACATCGTTCTCGTATTACAGGTGAAGTAGGTAGTACAGAACGGATTACTGACTTGGGCGTCGTGCTTAATATTTGATGCAGTTCAATAATTTGTGTTTTGTTAGTTCAATTCTAATTCCCAATTCACAACATCACAACCGAGCTGGAGTACTTATAAAGTGAAAAGTTGTTGTGTCGACATTACATTTCATTCGTATGCATTCATTCTCATTAGTTTACATGTATTTGCAGCCTACACTACTACACAGTGTTAATTGTGCTTAAACGAAACAGCTGACGACGGCGGAATCCTGGAATCTATTTCCTACTTCATGGAGGTCAGTAAACTATCTCTATTTTTATAGCAAAGAGTAAATTCTGCATTCTGATCTTACTATTTGAACTCTGACATTATTTTGCTGCGTGCATGCATGTCCAGCGTAAACTCAAAACCAGGGCGTAAATATTCATAAATAGTATATAGTTCTTACTAACACTAATGCACGGATGAGATATGAGATACAAGTGTTAAATTTCTTGTTTCATATTGTTTTAAAATCTCAAATCTCAACATCATGAGCCCATCACAAAAACATACCTGTATTTTTACAGCGTTTCAGATTACATGAGCTACGCCGCGCCGTATCGATATACTTGTTCTATGAAGTGGTTTAGTTAGAAATTAAAAATGGCCTTTGCCTTTCCTATTAACGTCTTAATATGAATAAATCATTATCTCGTTTCAGAAATAAAACCGGCTGATTAATACCGTGTACGACAGTCAAGCAACCGAGACACTTTGGAACAATAGGGAAGAAAAGCAGACAAGGACACCAGAAGCCAGATTATTCCTGCCAAACTCCGAAACTGAACAGTGGACGTGGACACTGCACTGACACTGGACACCGACACCACCCGAAGCCAACCCTTACCGCTGGTGCCAAATCAGTATCAAGCTGGGGCTAGGAAAAGAAGTTTGTAAGTAGACTCCTACGCTAAAAGTAATCCATAGCAAGTAGAATACAAATAGCAATAAGAAGGCTCGACACTATACTGCTGAGATTGTAGTTGCTGAAATGACGATTGATCGGAATAAAAACCTTCTCTTATATGATAAGATACACCGATTGCCGAAATTGTTGCGATAAGTTTCAAAACCGTCAAAGCTCATTGATCGTTTTATACTTTTGCCACAAATATTTACAATGAAATATAAACTAATCCATGTTAGGTTAATGCACTGTTGTTAGATTAAACTAAGTTGGGTTAGATTCATTTTACACTATACAAAAATTAATTCATTTAGCTGAATATGGTCTAAGCTATATTTTAGAGGTAGCATTAAGTACAAACCTTCAATTAATGTTTTTCCTGTTTTCCACCAGGTGGTATTTCCTACACATGGAAATGAACGGGAACGGTCAGTACTTCAGTGACGAGGAAGAGTTTGAGGAGGACACGCCGGAAGAATCCCTTCCTCCTCCCCGTCAAGACTCTCCGTTCAACCCGAGATCTCCAATTGGAAATGGGACCTGTCCAGCTCCAACTCTACCAATCAAAATTGCGCGCCATCCCCAAGTTGAGTCCCTGCAGTCCGAGAGCCGCCGGAGCCGCTCGCGCTCCCCATCTCAAGAGCGTTTTCATCTGGCCAATGGGAGCCGGGAGAACGGGAACCATCGGTCCACTCGAACGCCGCCTCCCTCCTCCAGCCGTGGTTCTAACAGGGTCACCATGATGGTCAAACGGCCCTCCTCAACTGCCTCTACCCTATCCAACGGCCAGCTCTTAGCCCACACGGCCTCTGGCTACTCATTTAAATTCTACTTCATTCTGAGCCTCCTAAGCGTGTCCCTCTACTCCGTCTACCATCTCCACTCCACCGTCCACGAGCTCAAGTCTGACATCGCTCTCATGATGAGTGACCATCAGCTCCAGCTCATTAATCTCAAGTCTGACCTTCTCCATGAGTTTCGGAAGCGGGAAGTCATCTACATTTCCGAACTGGATGACCTCAGAGCCGAAATGAGCACAATGACGGCTGAAGTGAGTAAGCTCATGAAGAGGATCACAATCAAGCAAATGCAGACCGAGACTTCGATTGAGGCACGACAGGCTGAGGCTGGAGAAGTGCAGACAGACTACAGCTCCCAGTTGATCAAGCCTGAAGCTAGCCTGACCCTTGATACCGGAACCTCTGAATTGGAGAAAATCAACAGCTTTCGTGACTTCATCAAGTCCCTGAGGTCGGGCATGAGGGCGCAGCCCCGTGAGACCTGGATCGAGATCTATTCCAGCATTGTCTCAACCTTCAGCCCGACGTCGGCCCGACCCGCCGCAATCGTCTTTCTCATTCCGCCGCATCTCCAGTACACACAGTTCCCGTCATGCCTGGCTCGGAAGCTTGGAAACGAGGTTAACTACATTTTCAATGGGAACCGGAATACGGGGCTGAAGGAGCTGAGTCCGCTGGGCCTCCTTGAGTCGTCAAGTGTGAGCCAGATTCATGACGAGCTGAAGCTCTACTTCGATAGGGAAGGAGGGAAAGGAGTTCTGATTCATAATTTGGAACAACTATGGAAGTACGAGGTCCTGATGATCTTCCATGCCTTTTGTGACAACGTGGAGGCCTATGAGAAGCAGGCCACGTTCATTTTCACGGTTCATGTCCCGGAAGTAGTCTACGATAGGCTGGAATGGGCTGAGTTCAATGGACAACGAATTACTCATGATACGCTTCATGGGGCCTGGGAGTCCGTTCTGTCCCTGGACAAGAGGTCTGCCCTCATTGCGAGAGTGGCTGTGAACCCGATCCTGATTAGAGATGGCGACTCTTGCCTTTAGAAGTATGTACATATCCTATTTATCACAATGAAATCTCAGTATCTTTTAAGTGATTTTTTGGCATTCAATTACTTTCTCCATTATGGTACGATTTACTGGTGTCCTCTAAATATTTTTAAGGTGGCAAGGGCCCAAAAACCATTAATACGTATTTTGTTAATTTAAACCACAAGTAAACAGTAAAGTAATACAATTTTTAAACGCTTTAATGGTATAATTGCTCTGCTTCCTGTATCAATTTCACAAACGTAGTAATCTAGAAATGCAAACAAGTCGCAGGCGAGTGTTTGGTAAAAATAGTAAGTGTATATTATTATTTGTTCTGTATTTGGAAAGTGAGTGTGGGGGAATCAAAATACAATCAGGAGAACACCATTTCAAAACGTATCCATTAAAATACTACGTAATATACGTGTACTATAATGTACGCTGATGCACCTACTTTAGTATTCAAACTGTAAATGTTTTTACGGTCCAAGTCCCTCAAGACGTCTACGATAGGCTGGAGTGGACGGAGTTCAATACACAACGAATGGCCCTGGCCCTCGACAAGAGGTCCACTCTAATTACAAGAGTAGCTGTGAGTCCAAACTTGATTAGAGATGGCGACTTTTGAGCCTAGAAGGAAGGACCTTTACATATAATTTTAGGTGTCAGTGGTAATTTAAACCCATGAAGCAGGTAGTAAAATAAATACAATTTGTACGGTTAATTCTGTCCATGTTTCGGGGTGGTCTGTTTTCTTTACGAACGCATGTTCATTATCGCTGAACTAAGCTCGTTAGAAAATAGTCAGGGCTCGTTAGATAAAGTATACACGGAGGGTACTATGTACAAATGATAAACATTAGGCTAGAGATTCAACTCCTCTCAAAGCAAACAGGTGTACCAAATTAACAGAAGAGTACACAGTATACAGAGGACGTAGTACAACTCTTAATTAGAATTACCAGTGTAGCCTGTTTGTAATCAGGATCATATTTTGACAGATTAATGTAGGCGTGTGTCATTTGATCATTAGGCTGGACACAAATGCAAACAATAGGCCACATGAATAATGGACAAATATTGTGAAGTATATAAAAGCCAGCGCGAGTCCAGCCTCATCATCATAATTTGCAAATATACATATTGAGCTAGCCTATCCCTGTCATTTTTCCCGTACATTAAATTGAAAATTGAAATCGCGTCATGTCCCAATACCACGTTCAAGTGGTCAACAATGCCCGCCTGGGAGAAGGGCCCCATTGGAACGCAGAGAAGCAGGAGCTGATCTACGTTGACATTTATGGTCAAATTCTACATCGGTACGATCCCACTACCGGAATCCACAACCAAGTTCGAATTGGTAAGAACGAGCCTTTCTCATGACCTTTTAAGGGGACTAACGTTGATTCCTTTTCTGGTAGACGATGGAACCGTGTCCCTTGCCGTTCCCGTAGCCAACAACCCGTCCCAGTACTTGGTCGGGGTCAGCCGAAACATCTCCGTCCTGGAATGGGACGGGGAGTCAACTTCGGCCGAGAGCCTTACTGTCCTCCATTCTCTGGAACCCGGGAAGCCGGACAATCGGCTCAACGACGGAAAGTGTGACTCGAGTGGGAGGCTATGGGCTGGTAAGAAATTGGAACCTAAAATTAAAACTGTCCGGAAATTAAAATTAAAGATTGAGATTTCTGCAGGTACAATGGGCGAAGGCGAGACACCGTTTGACGGATCCCTCTACAAGCTGGACACGAGTGGGAGTGTTACCGAGGTCGTTGGCGGAGTCGGGACGTCCAACGGACTCGCCTGGTCCTCCGATAACAGCCTCATGTACTACAACGATACTGGTACGGGGAAGGTCGACGTCTTTGACTTCAACAGTGGCTCTGGAACAATTTGTGAGATTCCTATAGCAGTATAGAATTTACCGTGTAGGGAATCTTGATTCGCTAATTATTTTGAAACAGCCAACCGTAGGACCGTGTACGACGTATGGGGCGCCGGGATCGGCGGTTCCCCGGATGGGATGACGATTGATGCGGGCGGGAACCTCTGGGTCGGATGCTGGGGCGGCTGGAAGGCCATTAAGCTGGACCCGAGGACAGGGCAGCTGACGGATCAGATTGACTTCCCTACGCAGAATATTACGTCTCTGGCCTTTGGGGGGCCGAACCTAACGACGCTCTTTGCAACTTCTGCCTTTGATGGGCTTTCGGATGCAGAACTACGCTCTCAGCCAACGGCGGGCTCCTTGTTCCAAGTGACCGGGGTAGCAACCGCCGGTCAGTCTGGCGGGAATAGCTACAGTGGACCGACATCCTAATTTAACAATGCGCATACAAAAGCTACATGGATACCTAGACATAATTCAGAAAACAAACCTCAAATTCAGACCTAAAGTATAATCTCTAATATCTTACTTTTTGGGTTATACGGGTCAATGTAGTTTTACTACACAATTTATTGCCGTTATGGGCCTAATATGATTCCAAAAGTTTAGCTATTCGCTTGAAGAGCTCATTTCGGGTGATTTCTAATCATAATAGGTAGTATAGTACTCAACATTTTCATATATCATTTGCATTTCATATACTACTATACCTGAAATTGGGAACCAAATAAACTTATACGCGAACAAGTCATATTTTTTAACGTCATTATTCGTATGAGTCCGTATCGGCAAAATATAGATTGCACCCGAAAATATAAAGCCCAAGTAATTAATTCAGTTACGTTCGGTTATAGCATTAATCCCTATTAGAATTTAGTTATTAAAGGTTATATTGAAGGAAGTAAGGTTCGGCTAGATTTGGACTACAAAAATAAGTTCGTTCTGCTGAATGTTAATTTTTTTCCTGGAACAGCTATTTTTACGAGCAAGAGAGCCGTTCTGCTTATACGTACTATAGCTATAACACCATTTTCTTCCGAACATCTTTAGACCTCTCATCACTCTAAAACGTGAGGATGTTCTCGGCCTAATGGAACCCATAATGTTATTATTATCCGTCCAGGTGGACCAATTTCCCTCTGGCCCCAAATCATAAATTCAGTGAAATGGGAGCTCCGGTGCTGGGCCATAATTCCCGTGCTTTTTGGAGCCTTTCGGAGAGCGTAGGAGATCGATAGGGGGTTCCAGAGCATTGCGCATCATTACCTTGCCAGTCTCCTACATGCTATAGTACTCCGTAGAGTCCCCTATAAATACTGGGCTAGGTATGAGTAAAGGTTGACTGGCTCTCCGTCCTTCCTCCAATTCTGCCCGAATTCGGGGACTCCCGACTCCCAAGGCCCCAGCTCATGGTCAACGGGGAAAGAAGGCCAGATTTCCACTTTTGGCTTTTAGCCTAGATCATTCAATTTGAAAACAGCAGTGGAGCCTAGCCCTCCCCCGTCCGTCCTGGTGGTCCGATTTCAATTACTTTTAGGTCACAGGTGGGACGTGGTCTGGGCTTGATGGAGTGGGCTGAGACTTGTACATTGGATTCGGACTTATTTGACATTATGGGGATCTAAAGTGAACAGATTGAAAGGTCAGGGCTGTTGGGCGTGTGTGGGTGACGTAGGTATTACGCTGTGGTTTTTGCGGTGCTACGTCTTTGATTCTACAATAGACTTTTCACGTCTGAACCGAATTATTGTTATTTGGAGGACAGTTAGATATTTAGTGCCATCCGTCTCTACAATCTACAATGCATTTCTGGATTGATAAACGAGCGAATCCCTATCAGTACGGACGGCGGCGGTTTACATGTTACAACAGTGAGTCAATATTCCATATATGTATACATATGTACGTAGTTGTTCCCTGTATCCATTTTCTAAATACAACATTTCTCATTGAAATCCATTAGGTAGTTCATATCTTGCATAAAGGCTGCTTTAAACCAGAATTCGATGCTCTATACAATGTTGCAATGTATTTTACAATGGGAAATGGAATGCGTGTAATTCCAATAACGAAATATATTGTACAGTTGGGAAGAGCATCAAATTCTGGTGAAAAGCCAGCTTTTAGTAAGAAGTAAAATAATGTATTTCAATATAAAATTTTGCCTTGATTGAATTTAATTCCACAAGCTGACCAGTCAGTCAGAATATTCTCTAAACAATGGTTCTTTTGTGATTACTGCAGCCAGCTCATTTTCGAGCTCCACCATTGGTCGCCAACGTAACAAGCCTTACCGGGGTCACGATAACCCGCACGCGTCTCCATACCGCCCGCCGCCCCCGTCCTCCATGTCACCCGGCCCCTCGTCCTCCTTCTATGGAAATGTAAGCACTCCTGAGCCACGGTCACAAATGCCGTATCCTGGCGGAAGCCGTGACCCCCATCTCCCCACATCATCAAATGGACCTGGTACTACATTTTTAAAACTATTCAAGCTGATTCCCTGACCCAAGGTAATCCCACTAATACCCGGACCCGACTCAATACAGGTGTTGGAGACCTAGGAAGCCCGTACGGTACGAGAAGGTCTCGGAGCGTTGGAGGAGCCGGGGGTCAGAGCCAGTATGTGAGCCGGATGAGGTCAAGGTCACAGTCGAGGGAGCGGCGGGCAGCCGGAGTCTCGCGGGCAGAGCGGAGACGGCGCTCTACAAGCGGTTCTCGAAGGCAAGGTAGCGTAGGGAGCGGGATCACGTCCTCTGACGTCGCCGTTCGGGCCGCTCTAACTGAGTTACAGCAAGTGATGACTGCCGATGTAAGTCGTTCAAGAATAATTGTCGCACTCAATTTGAAAAAACATTGAAACACGAGCACTAATATAATAATTACAATTGATTTCCATTTGAAGCAGCTCAGGACCGACTCCCCCTTCTCCTCATCCGAGGCCGTTGACAGCCCCAAGTGGTCCAAGACGAAGCGGATCGGCCTCACGCTCTGCTTCATGGGCGTGATCCTCCTCTGCACCGTTGCCGCCAAGTTCCTCATCGAAGGTCCCGGCGTGATTGACACGACGCGGCGGGGCCAGACCCACGAGACCGCCGTCTACTTCTTCTTCACGGAGCTGGTCTTTCTGGCCTTTGCCATGGCCCTCTTCTTCACGGGCGTGGCCTGCCTCCGGAAACGGACCAATGCCTACCTCCTCCGTCAGTTCAACCAACACATCCTCCACTCCCAGTCGAGGTCGGGCTCGAGGTCAACCCCTGGCGGGCCTGACGACTCCTTCCTTGACCCGCCCGAGGACGAGGAGAGCGGGGAAGGCCTCACCAACTCCAGTGAGAGTCCCTTCACGAACTTGCATCAGCACCCCGAAGGCCTCAGCCCCATCTCGACCCCTGTCCACAACTGCGTGTTCCATTCGGCCCTCATCAGCTCGGGCGGGGGCCGGAGGGCCCATCACCTAATCAATATACATACGGACGGACGGCCGCCGCGCCGATGCCCGCATTTCCATAACTCGGCCGCGGCTCTGCTCCAGAAGCAGCAGCCGCCGCCCTATAATGTGGCACTATATCTCCCGCTCCCGAGTCATGACCACTTTGCGGAGCCGGCCGGCCTGGGTGGGAGTGAACCCAAACGGAACGAAGATGACCTGGAGAAGGAGAAGCAGGAGGAGGACCTTGTGGCCATTGCCATATCACAGAGCTCGCGGGTTGACCCCGAAACCCCGCCGCCCTCATATGAAGAGTTTACATTTCAAATTTAGGGTCGTTTCCCGATGGTTGGGTTGTTGGGGCTGATTTTTTCCCTGGTAAAAATTACCTTTTTTTTTTGGAAAAGCTGCAATTTACCGAAATACGACTTGGATTTTGAATTCTCCGGTAAAATGTATACTTTTCCGACTCGAATTAGGCTTTTTTGCGTTTGGACCATCATAAATGTGAAAACTATTACATATGTTCATGTAATCCTGAAGCGCTTCGTGGTCTGCATTTGGTTTTTGCCGAATGCCATTACTGCAACTTGGGATAGCGCGGCGAAGCTCAGAAGAGAGAGCATGCGCGTGCGCAAGGAACCTTTAGTCACGAAAACTCTCAATATGATGGGTGCTAAGTAAATAATTAATGCAATGTGATTGCATTCACCTTTTTCAAAGTGCGCTGCTAGTGTGTTAATTTTACCTATTTTACTAAATAGGTATTTAAATATAATGATTGAGATTCCCAGACCTGTAACCAGCACTTGCGCAAACTGAGATTTGAACGCTTTTTTAAAACTCATTCCCGCTTAAAGCACGCCAAGACTATTTTGTTGCAATTTCTAATTAATGTCTTATTTCGATCATTTATTTTAATGTTTATTAGGTAAACATACTCTACGACGTACACGTACTGCACAATATTAATTAAGTGGTGTACTCCGTACCTACTCTGTTTGTGATATTGTACTATTTAGTTGAAACTTCTGGAATGTCTGGTATCAATTTAAAGCTAGACGTATACATATGATTCAGGTTTGAGTTAATTAACTTGTGGATTTTTAAACAAGCCTAATTTTAAGATTCTGTGTCCAGCGGGTGTTTTAAAGCGTAACGCAATTCCAGGTTCCATCCACAGTTAAAAGGACGTTCAAAGTCGTAACGCACTACCAAAGTGGTACGATGGCGCAAACAGGCGTCGGTGCGCTATTAATGGTGTGTGCTGTAATATACTAAATACTGAAAAAAAATAATATATATATCATAAGTCCTAAATCATAATTACTCAGAGCGGTCATAAGTGTCCTCTGAATTGTGGATTAGCCCCGACGAGTAAACTTTTACAAAAAATTGGAAACTAAAAATACTCCGTGAGCTTTACCTCTTGTGACCTATGCCCACCCCCAATATATGTTATCCCTTTACGTCGTTATATAATGCGATAAATAAAATGAAAATATACATTACGCTTTTTCTTAATTCACCCTTTTGGCCTTTCTTCCTAAAAACTCTTTTGAAACGCCTTGTACTTGTACAGATAAATTTTATTGTTATGTAATGGCAGTTGATTTTGATTTGGACGAATATAAAATTAAATGAATATAATTTTACAAAGTTGGGCTTTAGTTATAGTATCGATATCAATTACAAAGTCACAACGTACATATCTCTAAACAGTGAACACGCTTAAGCTTCGGCAGGTTAAAGACATTGAACTGTTTCTAAGAACGATACGAATTGGATATCAAATATACCATAAGTACATATATCATACATGCTGAATCCTAACACCGTTAACCCACGGGAAACTATATGTATATAACATGTATTTATGTGAACAGATTGTACATATATATGTTGATTGCACATTTATTGCACTAAATGAATTATTGGCCGGCCAGGAAGTGCTTGAATTTGAGAAGATAAAGTAGCTACGGATGCGAAAACGATATGCGCCATCCGCCTTCCGGCCGACTTGATTAAAGCTCTCTAGCTAGTCCAGTGTCTATTGCTAAGTGACGGTTATAAAATAAATGCTGATGAGGATGAGCCGAGAAGTCTTGAACTTAAATGACGCCTGGATCAATGTAGCCTGAAATAAGGAAAATAATTAAATTATTTATACGTGAAGCTTCGAATGATTTATTATGGAATATGGCGCGCTTTAATAATTCTGAACTTCCAATCCGCATATAAAACTCTTGAAGCATACATTGAAAACAATACAGGTTTTTCACTGTACTTCGCAAATTGTAAGAACAATAAAAGAATGGCTCGATTTTTGAAATTTGAATCGACCAAAATGCCTTACCTAAAACCTTTGAACTTTGAAAATGGGAAGACTGGGAATTTAATTAGCTGCGCCCTGGAGGGCGACCCAGATGGCATGGATGATCCCGGGTATCCAGAAGAAGATGCAGAGGCAGATGTTGATGGCAAGGTCGGACCCGCAGCCCCTCACAAGAAACACCGCCAGCGGCGGGAGAAGGATGGCCAGTATGAGGATCAGAATGTCCTTCCCTTCCATTTTTCAAAATTTGGTTATTCAAAGCTTTAAGCTCTAAGACTCCGGCTCTATGTCTCTCGGACAACTACAAGTGGCTCACTGAGATTATGCCTATGCCCCTGCATTCTTGTCCAACACATAGCAAGTTGGGAAAAGGGAGATGCAGATGAGTGAGGATTCCAGTAAAACCAGCCCAGCCCTTTATTTTTAGGCAGAGATGAAGAAAAAACATATATTTACGCTATATAGCCCCCTCCAAGTCCATAAAAAGCGGTGCGGTGGTGGGGTAAATTGTATGTTAACACATTTGGAGGGATATATTATGTAATATAGGGTTGTTGGGGATGCGAGGGTGGTTTCCAAGGTCAAGCATTTACATTACAGGTCCCTGCCTATACCTGCAGAGGTTCGGGAAATAGTCGTGACTTCATATTCTGGAATACCTACCAAATATTTATGACGGAATCCTTACGTTGCCAGTTAATGCACATTTGCAACTTCTGTTTCAGTTATCATTGTAGGCACACCATTGTGAAGCACACCATGCTGGCCTTGTCATATATTTCACAGACGACGCATAACAGGCACAACCGCAGAAAAAACCATTTACGGTCTGTTATTATGCTGTCTGAAAATTTGAATCCAGGGTCGGTCAGCCTAATTAAGCAGACATAAATATTCAAGCAACGCCTCAATGCTTCGTCTAAATGCTTAGGCCCAGAGCCCGAAGCAGTAGCAAGTAATTGTAAGGTAAAGTGCACAGCATTGTTTCTATGTATAAAATACACGTCATCCACCCCACTACCCATGACATATGCAAGTTAAATTACATAAAATGTGAACTTTTTAATAGAGTAGTGAGTTAGCCATTTTTTATGAGTAAACTGGCACATCGAAATAATTTCCCACAATCTCAAACAAATCCGCGACATATTTGTGAGGCAGCACCAATGTTCTATAAAATTGCGCAGAATAGACAGGCGGAGGCGAGCATTCCCAAAGATACAAATAAATATTGCGCCATTACAGAAACTAGATACTGCTACTGCGTAGTGGTTGTTTCTATACTTTGACTACGCACGCGCTATCGTGTTTTGCCCCAGTGTTGTACTGCTGTATTAGTTTGTCTTGTTTGAGCGCCAAGCACTTTCTGAGGCATTGTGGTAGTTTGGATACTGCTTTGAAAATTGTAATTAATTTATGAGGAATATTTATAACCAGCACCAATTAATTCGAAATCTCTCCCCAATTAAAGCAGATTTCCTCACCAAGGTTTTGAAGTATTTGAAATAAGAGAGTTTTAACTCCGTTAATTATTGTAAAATAAATAATATTTTGCTCGTAGTAAGTTTCAAATGAATTATGAGTAAATTGCTTTAATTCGTGAGGAGGAAATCTGCATTAATTGGGAGAGAGATTTCAAATTATTTGGTGATATTTTAAATGTCAGCCTTAATTTATTGTGTGATTTGGAACGACAACGATGCAAAATACTCATGAAATAGCGCAGCATTATATGCATGCAAAATGCATGGAAGGTAAAAATGACACATATTTTCCATATGAATTTGAATGGAAACAGAATTCAGGCTTCCCTATTCCTGAACTATGTACTACCGCAGCGCAGCAGAAGACTGCACCTTGTTGCATGCAGGAATCCGAGTCCTGTCTCAAGGCAAAATCATGCCTCGAACTAGTGCATTCCCTAAGAATCTGGAATGAGGGTCCTGTGCGGAGCCAAAGGCTTGATCCAATGCTCACGTAATACGGAGAGCCATCGGAACCTTTGAGAATCACACCTTCCCCTGCTGAAACCGTAGGAGAGAGTGGTCGGCCCTCCGTGGGCTGCTCAGGAGCCACTACTGCCTACTGCCACAGTCTCCATCATTTCATACGGACAAAGCACCACCGGTACTCCAACAGCCAGCCCAAGGCGGGATTCAAGCTTAAAGGTTAAGCCTTTTCAGTGTATGGAGACGCTGGCACTAGAAGCCACAACGGTTCCTTTTTTTTTGCACTGATCAGCAGCTTGAGCTGTAAAGCGTTTCAATCTGAATTTCCGTATTTGCATAAATTATTTGGGGGCTGAAATCAACGTTTTAGGAAATATACGTATCCTAGTGAGTATTTTTGTGTGGAATCGTCGACATTTGGACCTGTGCTATATTATATGCAATTTCTCTTCTAATCTAAGGATGCCAGCCCAGCCGGACCAGATGCGCAAAGCTAGCACTTTGGCGTTCAGCAGGGCTTCGGTTTGCTCAAGTCAAGACTCAGTCTTGGAGCTCTTTTGAGACTCTGCTGCGCGGAGAATGTGATGAAAACGGAGTTCATCTGGATGGGAAAGAGGATCTGCTCCTGCTCCTGTATCTTTGGGTAGCTTTCCCAGTATCACAGCCTACGGATTCTTGGGAACCAAAAATGACTCAGACCCGAGGACCATGCACACTTAACCCACTAAATATCCCAAAGGGATACTACGGAGGAAGGAGTACGGAGTACGGAGTGAGTGCACATCTGCACATGGCGTCCCGCGTAAGAGTAAAAGATAGCAGGGGGTAATTTTATAATATTGTGTATTTTGTACAATCAATTACATTAAATACCAAGAACCGAAGAAAGAATATTTTACAAGTTAATCTTAATATCAAATAGAGCTGGGGATTAAAATACTTGAGTCTTTCAAGTACGTAGGTACTAGTAATCATAAGAGCTCTCATATCCTAGTCTATATGTTATGCTAATATCTACTGATTGGCTTCAAGAATATGGGAGTTGGCAGTGACAAGTGACAAGAAGTATCATTCGGGAAAGGAACTGAAGAGGCGGTCCCACAAGATATCACGACATGGCAAAAGATCCCATGCAAAATAAAATTAAGCACGTTTGCCAAAATTATAGTAAAAATTCTTACACAAAGTCTATCACTTTACAATGAGATCAACTTCGGGGATCCTCTTGTACGCAGTATAGAGGGAGACGAAAAAAATGTCCTTCCTATTATCAGAATAGGAACTAATTTACAGGTAAATATTGGAACTATCTACAAAGCCGGGTTCTTCTTCTTAGAAGACTTCCCCTTCTTGTCAGGGACCTTTTGAGCCTGGACCTGCCTTCTTGGACACTTCGGAGGGCACCCCTCTTCATTTAGCTTGCCAAAATCAAGTCCGCTTGATACCCGGGTAGTTTTTCCATGAGCCTTGCACCTGAGGCTCAACTGTTCTCCAATTGAGCCGGTCCGGACGAGCGTCTTGCTAATTTCGGCCCAAGTCTTGGAACTGGAGGCAAGGCCTTCCATGTTCCCGACTATGAAGAGTCCATGTCTGTAAGTATGAGAAATATGTATAAATGGTTATCAGTTGGCAAGTTAGCAGCATTACATGTTAGCTTGTATTTAATACCGCCACAAAAGAACTACGCATAGACATTGGCTCGGAACGAAGTATAGAAATAAACATACCTAGCGAGGTGGTTCCTAAGCTAAGCAAGCAATATGACTCGGTTATCGAACATAACTAAATAGTGTGTCTGGAAAATCGACATTTACTCATTTGTAATTGTTATGGGCTGAACTGAATATTTTTGGGCAGCATCAATATTAAGTCGAAGACATTTGGTCTGATTGGTAGTACACTAATGTTTAATCGCTCCCTCAGTTAATGTTTCAATATGTAGAATATTTTTACTGATTCGTACCTGGCGCGTGACAGCGCAACGCAGACACGGTTGTCCGTTTTCAAAAATCCAATGCTGTTGGCATCATTACTTCGAACCATGGACAGGAGGATAATATCATTTTCCTCCCCTTGGAATCCATCAACACAGCAAATCCGGAGATTCTTGTACGCAGCGTCGTTCCGTAATTTCTAAACATGACGCAAAAAATCATTAGAGCCAAACTAATAAGGGCCAACTTAAAAAGAGCCAAAACATAAAAATAAGGGACGATAAAATAAGAGCCAAGTATTCTAAAGGACACCGTCGAATAAGAGTCAACATAAATGAGCCAAAATATTAAGAGCCACAATACCTTAAAATAAAAGCCAAAACTGAACTTAGGTTAGGTTGCGATAGAATAGGTTAAATTAACGTCGGTTAGCTCCGTTTATATTGTCTTAGGTTTGCATGTACTGTATTTGTCGTACCCGCTCCAGTAAGTTCTTCTGTCCCATATACGTTGTAATAATACTGATCCTCTTACTGCTATAACCCTGCTTGATTAAGTACCGGAAGAGTCTTGCAATGAACTCGGCTTCATGTTCGTTGAAATGACTCGGCGTGTCTTGTTCCTTGTAATTTTAATAATTATATTATTAGCACAGCTTTCAGCATATTCAAGATTAAATGACATACCCGACTATCCCGACACCGATGATCTATGAAGAACATGTTCCTGGCCACCCCAACAACGTCCGGATATTCCGTCACCGACAAATGATTGACCAGCACACGATAAATTATGGGACTAACGAGCTGGGCAATCTCAGGTCGCATCCGATGCTGGACATTGAGTTGGACCCAATTAGTGTTCCCTTGAGCCTTTCCATTCTCCACAAGGCGCTCCATCAGGGACACGTCGAGCCCATACTGCTTGGTCAAATGGTAGTCGGCAGTGCTGGGCCTGAGCTGCTGATGGTCACCAATCAGGATCAACTGCTTCACATGGACCGTCAGGGCAGCCACGACGTGGGATTCCAGAACATGAGCCGCCTCCTCAACAATCATCACGGAAGGTTTATAGCGGCCAATAACAGTAAGCTTATGCTTGGCGGCTCCCGTTGAAGTCATTCCAATTATTTGGACCAGGTTCGCGTAGTTTGGGCTAAAGTCCTTGACGTTGGCCCATTCTTGGGCTATTCGAGCTGACCGGCTTTTGAAGTAAATGGATATCTTCTCCATTCTCAGCTGAAAAAGGCGGAGATGCCGGAGTAAGTCCTTGATGCTCCTAATTTGGGCGTAAAGTAAGCCCGATGACTCTGGAGGAAGTATTTTTTCAAGGGCCGTTCCAAGCTTTCCTTTGGGCTTGGGCGTCTTAATCACGGGCTGCTTTTCGTGGAGCCATTCATTTAATACTCGGATGTAGCCGTAAATTAAGGCGTGAATTTCCTTATGTTCAGCCAACTCTGGCTTGGAAATTGCGTATCTTATGTCAATAGTCATTGCCGCAGTCAAGAAGTGGGAAACTTGGTTCAGCTCGTTTCGGATCTCTTCAAGGCAGGACTTAACTGACAATTTTCGTTTTAAGAAGCTTTCTACTGCTATAATACCAGTTTCGGCTATTTTGACTGACCTCTGAATAGGAGTAGAAAAACAAGAATAATTGTTCTTAGCACTATGATAATCTCATAGGGAAGAAATAGGCATAATTTAAACAATTACTAATTGTACAGAAATGTGCTACTGTTTGATACACCATTTAATTACTAAATCGTTTTTCTCGTCAAACAAGCATGTTAATGTACTTGATTATTCTAGATTCACTAGCCAGGAATTAGGGATGCATTGAAAGTAGCGCGTTACAGAGATACGTTCTCGTTCTCGAATATACTAAAACTGGTTCCTATAAATATTTGAAAATTCAAGTAAAGTATTGAACGCGCAAGTAGCACAATTCAATTTGAAAAGTAGTGCATTAGTGCAAATAGACACAGTATATTTCAATAGAAATCAAAAGGCTCAATGTATTACCTGAGTGCTTAATTTCCAAAAGATCATGCTCTTCTTAGTCTTGAGCGTAACCTTTGACACTTCCTCGGACTTGCTTCCGCCCCCAACTCTCAGCATTAGCTCGTTTCCCCTACATTCGCTACCGGTGAGCTGCCGAGCAAACTTGAGTACCGGCTCCAGAATGTTGTCCAGTGCGTGATTTGTGTGGGCAACGACGAGGAGAGTCGATGAAATAAGATGCGGATTGGTGAGGAAAGCTTTGATCACTTGAAAACCTGCAGAATAGCATACCTAAATTAGCCTTCCCATTAGACCATCTAGGAATTCTTAAGAGCTTTATACAGTATTTAATGATCAATGAATAGCAACGCTAAACAATTTGCCACTAACAGACAACAGATGACTTAATGTTACTGCTGCCAAAAAGGATGACGAAATATAGATTTTGGACACAAATATGTTAACTTTGGCTTATACCGGATTTATAGTAAATTCATACTCCATACCAGACCGACCTCAGTCAGATAGTTTTGTTAGCATCTAGATTTATCATTTCCATACTCTCTGTTGCGCTAACAATCTATATGTGTTGGCCAACATTACCTAGATATGTTTTTCCCGTCCCGGGCGGCCCTTGAATAATGGAGATCTCCTGCGTAAGAGCCGCTTGAAACGCTTCATACTGTGACTTATTGAGGCCAAATTGGAGGGCGGCCGGCCAAGTTCCCTTGTCGTTAATATTTGCTTTCGCATTCAGAACGATTGACTCTTTCTTGAGCATCCTTGAAAAGTCAATATTCTGAACTTCCTTCGAATACTTGATAATCCCTGGAACCGTGACCCCACCAACGATATACTTAGCCAATGGGAACGTATGGAGCTTCATATGTTGGAGACACTGGAGCGTGTGAAGGTATCCTTCAAAGAAAGCAACGCTCTCCACCATCAGAAACTTCATACTTGAGTCCGTTTTCCAGGTCGGACCGTCCCGGACGCACTTAATGTTCAGTATACCTCTCTTGAGGGTTGACTCGTATCGATCCTCCTCAATCCTATCCACGGTTGCCAGTTTCACGGTCTTGAAGTTGTCCGGGGTTATGATGAGGAGGGACCCGTTGATGAGACACTTTGAGTCCTCCCATTGAATCAAGTTTAGTTTATTTTCTTCGACCGGAATATGGAGCGTGGCTCGTCCCTTCAGCTCTCCTTTGGGATTCCCTTTCCTTACTGTCACGCCTTTGAAGACTCGGATTGTGGAAGGGCCGGAACTCATTTGGTTCCCGTTGCTTAACCAGGCTTTAATTCCTAGGCGCAGTGGCCGCATGAAGTCCTCATGGAGGAGCCGCCAATGTATGTCCAGATACTCCTCTGCCGAGTGATAGGCCCCAGTCACCTTGTTCCTTCGTAAGAACATTTCCTGAGAGTTCGCAAAGAGATCTGACTTCCGTGGATAAATATTAATGGTTTTAATATCATCCGGACTTCGTGATTTGTATTTTCTGAAAATTAGACACCAATTTAAGTTACGTGAGTACAAATCAGGGAGTATTCAATACGACACAAGCCATCCCAGTCTGTACCTGATTCGCAATTGCTTTTCCCAGTCATCTTTATGGAGAAGGTACAACTTCATTGTGGCCTGAGCATCTTGAATCTACGACAGGGACATGACGACATGAGTGATATTGATTACAAGCTAAGCTACGGAAGCGTTAAAATTATTGGAAGGTTTGCAGTTTCCGCACGATCCTGGCCGAACTTCTCTTCCCACGCCCAGCAAAGTTTGCGCACGAAACGTTATGGTCAATAGGAAGGTCAAGTTCGTTAAATAAGATTGTAGGGTCAAAATGTTGGTACCTTAAGGGATAAAAATGTTTCCTCTCTGCTTACACTTTTTCCGATCCTTAAGGAATTTGTCGACTATAACTTCATTTGCCATAGCGCATACCAACCAGGGAATCTTTAAATCAGTTTTTGTCTTAGTTATACTATTATTGCCTGTTTAATAAACAAAATATTTTACAAATTTGTCCGAAACGTTTAGGCGAATTAGTTAAGCGGCGGAGCCGCGTGCGAAAGTATAAGACATGAGCCGAAAGCGACGTCGTACTACTGAGTGTCAAGATTAATTAATACCGATTATAGCGATGATCGAATCATTTGATAAGCATCACATTACTTACCGAACTATGCTCTCCATGTTGAATCTTGACGTTCAAATACTGTTTAACGAGGTCCTTCAAAGAATTGAACTCCTTGCCCAAAGACCTGAAATAGCTGTATACAGGGAAATAAGTACCGTTACAATATGAATCTTTTCAAAGATGCTTAAGAGGTGCAATTGCGGCAAAAGTTTCTTACTCAGCCGTATCACGAGTTTTTCCTTTGGGATGTGTAATGGATAATACTTCCAAATCATTGTGAACCGAATGGCCGACAAGCGTGCGACCTTCCAAAATATCTTTGACTTCTTTCAAAACTTTTTCCTCTGATTCACCTATAGAAACGCACCGGCAACAGAGTTTTGATATCAGGTTAGGTTGTGAATACCTACTTTTAGCTCAAAATAAATTGTCACGCCATATTAGCGCTAATCAAGATTTCAAGATTCCATAATTAATTAAATGACTTACCTCTTTCCTCCAAATCATTCTCGTGAATTCCACTCGTTCCCGTTCGGAAGTCTTGGACTACCTCTGTCGGCTTGACAAATTTGTCGTAAATGCAGTAGCCATACTCATTGACAATGGAGACGCGGGCTAGGACACTGTCACATCTCCGACCCACGCCGACCATTTCGCAGTCCATTGCCAGGAAATCGGTGTGATCAAAATACTGGCTGGGAACGAGGCCTAGAAGCTCTTCTTTAGTCAAGTTCACGGGCGCACCGTAGTGCTCGTACTTGAGGAACCCGAGGCCTTTATCCAGGCAGTCCTCCGGGAGGAGGAACGTTAGCGGCATCTCCAGGGATGACATTCTTCGATCGATCGATCAGGTCACGCACTATATAATCACTCTTGCCTTCTGTATCAAGTCACAGAAACAAATAAAAGTTTGTATCAAAACTCAAAAATAAGCTACCAAATTTTTGTATCGAAACAGTAAAAAACGAACAAGAAAATAAAATAATAAAAACGTTTATCAACAACAGAGCTTTCGAAAAACTAAACCTCAACTAAAGCCTACTTTATAGAGGGCGGCAGGGGGAAGGCGGCGTCGGGTGCCATGCTTTGAGAAAGCTTGCCACTTTTTTTACCATAGCATTTGCAAAGAGGACCTACTCAGAAAGTCGGCAAGCCGACTCCCTGCGCTTTGTTCAATAAGTAGATGCCCTGCGCACTAATACACGCAGAAAGTCATCGAAGAGGAAACTGAGGAGCGCATTTGCGCTTATAGAAAAAATGGAATTACCAGGAAATGCAAATTAACGCGATTTTTATGTCAGTATAAGCTATACTATGAGTGGAGTTACAAATAGTTTCAGCTGGTACATATAACATACTTACCTAGCACTTTAATTCTTGAATTCCGTCTCCTTAAGTTCTTGTCGTTGCACCTCAAAATTCAGAAGCTAAACTGAAAATTCAACAGGAGACAAACAATAAAAATAAAATATTTCTAATGAGAGGACCTCTCGAGTTGTATAATGTATACTGAATACTGAAAGAAGCTTTCTAATTAAGATAAATACCTATTGAGGTTGTGCTTGTGCGGTGCATGGACGGTAGACAGGACGAAAAGGAAACGTATCGGGACCCAGAGTGTATTAGTTGCAGGTTATAGATACATAGATAGCTGAAGTAGGATCTCCTCGTCGACTGTGTTATTTAATTCCTAAAGCAAAAAAGAGGACCTCATCCTTTGACTTTGAATGGGATGAGTCAGAAGTGAGGACAGAGACAGAGCCTATCCAACATTGACGTCAGCCACTAAACCACTATTCTACTATCTACTAAATTGAATGCAAATGCAAGGGAACAGGCTTTCGATAACTAAGCTTATCTCATATCTCATCCTATACTACTGTCTTGGCTTGAACCCACAGTCCGCAGTCCATGCCAGTTGACAGTAGGAGTACATAATACTAGTCATCTCCTCGGTTGCTTTGTATTGTACTTGTAGCTGATCCCACTACACAGTACGTCTAGTCAGAACGAATAGCACACCACACAGCATTCAAATACATACTAAATATTAATTCAGAATTCAGGGAATTGGGTATGGTGGCTCTCACGTGTCAGATGAGTGTTGGATTGAATATGGATCTTCTTGACCTGACCTTCAGATCCTTACTAATTACATATTCTTTTAGCTGGCATCTTTCTCATGAAATAAAGCGGCTGTTTAAAAACTTGCTAGTCAGATCAGTTAGACGCTTAAAACATAAAATGCTGTGCTGGTACAACTTTGGCTAATGTCATCATGTTAATTGTATCCGTCGAAGTGAACGGATTTTTATTACAAGACATGAGACATTAGTGAGGCACATTGACATTGCATTTTGCATTCCTCTTGCTCAGCGAACCATAACTGTCAAATTAGTGATGGGAACAAAACGAATGCTTGAATTTTATGCTCATAATCAATAAGCTACTATTTTATCGTTTTAATACTAAACGTTCCTCCCTTACCAGTGGCATTTTGTTTTACTGTGAAACATTTGATCATCTTCTGGTAACTGGGAATATTTTTATTTGTCGTATTTATAGGTACTCATATTTACTATAAGCAGATTACTACTTTACAAAACGACTGGAAACAATTAAATGAACTTACAGCTTACAGTACCTACCTACTTCACAATTCACAATGTAAGCGATTCATGTAATGCCACCTAGTGTGCAAAAAATAGTTTGATGTTACGAAAAACAAAGCAATAGAGCAATTCCAGTGAACAAGCTCATCTACATGCATTCTTATCTCTTCTGCCTTAGGGCGTAAGCTTTCGAATCATTCCCATTAGTTCGGTTAGGGTTGTAGGGCTACGATACGTAGAGCTACGCCATCTATGTGTGACTTATATTGCTTAGGTCATTACGCCGCCCCCTTTCGGTTACCAGCCAATTAAAGAACGAATAAAACGGTCAGACGTCAGACAGAGATTTTAACGTGCACATTATACAGGACAGGCAATAACCCCAATAAAATGTTAGCAATTGATTGCATCTTTCACGGCGCCTCCATAGTATTCAGCTTGTCATACTCATCCGGATGCGAAGGCTTCATATTCCACATTGGGGTGTCGGTCCCTTCCCGCCGCTTGACCAGTGCCTTGATGAGCTCTCCAAAGTAAATCGGATTCATGTTCCTTCCCAGTCGATACAAAATGAACCAATCCCCGTAGCTCATTCTCTGGCAAATTATGCCCAGCGTCCGACTGTCTACAGACCGATTGAGCCTCTGAAGCATAAACGTTTTGATCTGTGGGAACGGAAGGACAGTGGCCACTCTGTAAACGAGCCCGAGTCCAGAGGCAATCGTGAGGAAGAAGAACCAGAACCTAAAACCCATTCGCTTAAATTAATAAACTGCCAACCGTGAACTTTTGACCCCAATACCCAATTTTTACTCACCAGATGAAAATATAAATCTTCTCATTCAGGATATTGATCGGGAGGACGCAGAGGGCATCATGGAAGACGAGGTTCCCGCCGACTCCGAAAATCGGGATCTGGCACAGCGTAACAATGGGGAAGACTTTGGTCATGTAGTCGTTCCTGTAGTATGGGCGGGACTGGGTCACCCGAAGTATTTCCGTTCCGTAGGAGCTGAACTCGTAGTTGAGGAAGGAGTCGAGGAGGAAGACCTGGGTCAGGATGTTGACAAAGTTGAGGACCTCGCAGAAGATATATTTGAAGGCATAGGCGTTGTGATGCAGTAGGTTCCCGTCTTCTGTGGACGAGAAGTAGTCCAGTATGGCCGCCTTGTGCTCTGACTTTCTGTCCTCGCTCAGGACGTGCGTGTTGAGGTCGGCCACGAGCGTCTTGAGCCGCCCACCTTCCCAAGTCTTCCAAATCTGCAGTTTTTTAAATCATAGGTTCCATAAATTTGACCTTTGACCTGCTATTTACATTTTGGTAAATATATCAGTAAATAAGTTGTACCCAGTGCGGGACGTAGAAGAAGAAGGCCTGGAGAAACAAGGCACACCAGACCCATTGGTAGTAAGTATGGTAGCGCTTCTCGACGTCCTGCAAGTTCTTCTCTCCCAAGTTGAACCGTTCGTGTGTTATGGGGTCCGGTGTGAATGCCTTTACGCCTGTGAAACCAATAAGAAATTGCAATTTACTATCTATAAACTTATTATGCGTCAAATCTGTGGAATTCTACACCGAAGGGTCAAAGGCTTACCAGGAACATAGTGAATTTTATTCTCTGGATTAAATTGACCCTTGGTATAAGTCCCGTGAACCCAGCAGTACTGATCGACTAGAGGCCGGGCCACCTCATCCGTAATGCAGTCAATTGGGTCCCCAATGTACTGCCTCGAAGTGACCAGGATCCCAAAGACAATGAGGACGATGGCTGTGACCTTGTAGTGGAGCCGGAAGAGCGGATTGTCAATGTAGACCTTCCGGAAGTCGATCTGTGTGAGGAGGCCCTTGAGTGTTCCCCAAATGTCAGACATGGTGCGCTGGGTACACTAATTAGCAAAATAATTCCTGATTCTTCCAAGAACTAAAGTAAAGGCTTGAATGCGTTAAGAATGAATTAGTAGGACACTGTATACATGTCGTATTTATGAAACTTGGATTTCCTTAAACAAAGTAAGCCAAACTGACTGGCTAACCACAATTTACCGTTCCAAGAAATTGGTAGCCCGTAGTCACTCTAAATGGAATTTTTAGGAAATTGAATGATGTGAGTATATTTAAGTTGTGTGTATGAGGTTGACATTATTTTCCTCATTCGTCATTATGCAGATACATAGTCCATAGTCCTGGACTATTTTTGCATAGGTATTCTGTAAGCTCAGCAACTCATACAGTATGGAAGTATGCACAAATTCTGAATTAGGTAACCTGATAAACGCACGAACGGGAATTCTAACCACCAATGACGATGACTAAATAGCAGACTGACATTGGTATCGTAAATCGTCAAAATCTGTTCCAAATTCATACGGAAATGCTTTGCCATCCTTTTCCGTTAACTGCAGTGGGCTTAATGAAGGTTTATTGTATATTTATGTCCTCGTATCATGTTGTAGAGTATTTAGGACTTTGGACAGGACAGTATGCATATGCATACGTGTTAAAAATGCTAAGTTTTGTATTGAAACACGTTGTTTTACTGCTTGCTGAAGTATGGTCCCTAAACCATAATTTTATGCTCTTTCTAATGGTACAATTTATTTTACAATGCGATTCATAGTAGTTTTTTCTCTGCAGTAATTATAATGAATATGTACAGGTGTATAGCCATGAAACAACAATTACAATACAGAATGCAGGCGAATTGATTAAAATGTTTGGTATATACTGAATATAGGTACAATGATAGCACCAGCATGTTCTGTATAAACATTTCTTCGAAATTCGAGCATAAAAGAAACACAACAACCTGCCTCGTCATTATAGACTTGAACCATAAGCTAGCTGCGCTGCCTCTCTTTCCCAGCAAAAATAAGCTTATTCAGTACTTAAATAATAATCAAGTATGGCCAAATACTTCCTCATCTGCCTACTGCACTTAACAAACTCTGCTCTACAGATACTGTCCAAGCCATATGAACCCAGCACCAACTTTCCGCTCGACGAACTGACAGAAGTTCACGTTACGAAAAGAAAGGCACCTGAGCTCCCGGGAAAACTTGGATCCAATGACGTGCTCGTAGACGGACTTGCTGATAAGTACGAGTACGACGTCAAGCTGAAAGTAATGGAAGCCATGCAGAACCTCAAGCTCAAGTTACCAGGTCAGTTAATTTCAGCGAATTGTTCAAAAGTTATTATAAGATATACCTAACGGTACCTTCTTTAATTTAAGACTCGCTCTTTATGCCTGACTTTAAATTCGGGATCGTTGGAGCGGACCGTTTCGGTAAACCAACTTTTTCGGACCGAACTCCTTCGAAGCAGCTCATTGAATCCATTGAAAAGAACATTTACGTTGACGCCGCGGCCGACGCCGCCCTTAGCCTTCGGAATGTGGACGGACAGTTTCATTTGGTACAAGAAAATTCAATTTGTGATTGTTGAAATCAGCTTGCAACGGCTTTAAGATTAATTAATGCTCGATTCTTCAATATTTTCTTAAGAACGGTTACCTGAACGGTGCAAGAATCAAGAGAGGAGAAGACCGCCATTTTATATCCACTCGGGAGGCAGATCCTGAGCGAAGCATTTCCAAGGAGGATGCGCGCAGAGAAGTCGTGGACAAGAAGCGCCGAATCGCCATGCGCCGTGGATTCTCCCTCGACAAGCCCACTGAAGTGGTTTCAGAAGTCCTCGCAGTCTTCGATTATTTGAACTCCCAGACCTTCCAGTTTGACACTGCCAAGGCCATAGAGTACGCCAGCATCCTCTTCAACTCAGTCAACAATCGGTTCTCAACGAGCCCGGACCCCAAGATCACTTTCAAACTGGCTGGGGTCTATCTTATTAACGTAAGTGAATTTGAATTGGAATGTTGGATATCGATCCAATTAAATCCTGAATATAACTATGCAGAGTACGGAGGCCCAAGCCTTCATAGAAGCTGGAAAGACGGACAAGGGCTATTCCATTAACACCATTCTCGGAGGATTTTCCACGTGGGTGAATCAAAACAAGGATTCGTTACCCAGATTCGATACCATCCCGCTCCTGACGGGGATCAAGTCCGAGACTAGCCAATCTGGAGTCGCCTATCTCAAAGGGGCCTGTTTTAATGGGGATAAGTGGGATCCTACCGCCCAGTCAGCTTCAGGTATTAAATGCTTACATTAACTATCAACGTTTGCTGATAATTTCTGGGGCTGTGTAAAGGTTATTGTTGGCTCTTATATTTCGTTTTCCATTAGTGTCAATTGACAACGGAAAATCCTGGAGCGGAGCCCATACTGTTACCCACGAATTGGCTCATAAGTAAGAGACAGGAAATAATTATGAAATTGGTTCCATTATAGCAAACGATATTTTCGCAAACATCTGGGATTATAGAAGTATTTCTAATTCAAAGTTATTATGATTTTCAGCCACGGAAGTGATCATGACGGTATGTAACTGTTTTCTTTTAAACTCGGAAATATAGATCCGGCACTATTTACTATTTCAAAAGTTTTTGGTCATGGGGTCAAACTGCGTATTGAATTCCCGAAAAGCATAAATCCAAACCGTGAAAATTAGCCAACAATTTTGAGGCATCGTATGCTTCGCATTAACGTTAATTTGTTCGAAAATTAATTATTGCCTTCTTGACGATGACAGTATTCTTTGTTCGCTGTACAATATTAGGTGATGGTGGCTCAGCGGACTGTGTTTGGGAAGACGGTTACATTATGAGCTATGAGGGATGGGGAAAGGCCAACAAGTTCCTCTTTTCGGAATGCAGCAGGCGCCAGATGAAAATTTTTATTGAGTAAAGTTACAATAAGTTTAGATACTGCAGCAAATTGATATTTTTCTTGATTTTTTAAAAACTGCCGTATGCTACTCTACGTTGTTCACTCAAGCCGTAAACATTCCTTGTGATCCTTTCTAAGGTCAACTGGAGGGGCCTGCCTTTGGTCCAAGGAAGCGGAATCCTATGTCGACACGACCAAGGCGATTGGGGACGTGCTGGACAGGGACGAGCATTGCAGGCTCCTTACCGGAAACCCGAACTCTGTAGCTCAAGAGGCCGAGGGTGGGGACGAGTTCTGCCGAAAGACAACGTGCAAGAGCCAGGAACCGGATGGGAGGTCAAGCGTGTCCTGGTTCTCGGAATCCCCGGGTGACTATACGCCTTGTGGAGTCGGAGGGGTAAGCTATATACGTGGAAGAAGAACCGAAAAGTTCGTATCATTATGACCATTCGCCCTCAATATATGTATATGTACTTTCAGAAATGCCTACTCGGCGCCTGTGTCAACAACACCGAGAATCCGCTCGACCGACTCAACCTCAACAGTGTGTGCCAAAAGAAGATCAAGCCTAAGGCGGTTTTCTTTCCCGGAGACAGTACGCCGGACCAACAGTGCCAAGTGATCAAGTGCAAGGTGGGGGCGGCCATTTATACCTTGACCGGCGTTCTGGTCCCGGAGAATGCTTTTCCCTGTGGGAAGGATGGGGTAAGCTTAGATGCGCAGGCGCATGCGCATGCCTATCTCAATATAATTATCAATGATCACTGATCACAAACTTCATATTTACTATACATAGAATTGTGTGGCGGGTGGCTGTATGAATAACACCGAGGATCCCAGCGACTATCTTGACCTGAACAAAATCTGCAAAAAGCGGGCAAGTAATGAGGCGGCGGTCCTGTACGCGGATCGCCCGCCCAACGAGCAGTGCACAGAGCTGAAATGCCAGGTCGGCAATTCTATTTACAGTTATGGGGGTTGGACGGCTCCCGAGAACGCCTTTCCTTGTGGAAAGAATGGGGTAAGATTAACAGTTTAGAATCATGTTAACGAATTGAGTCATTCCTGTTTGTGACCTTCAGGTATGCAAGGGAAAGGCATGTGTGGAGCAGTAACTGACTATTCGGATTCAAATGAAAAGCTGTTCTCCGAGTAATTTTTATTAGAACTTTCGTATTTAAATGCGTTATTAAACCTATTTAGTACTACTTTAGTCAGTAGTGTACTTTTCATATTGAATATGCTAATACAGAATAAAGATGAGGCCCGAAGAATCGGAACTACAGTAAAAACTGCCTCAATAATACTCGCTCACAGTATATCGTATCGTCATGCAGGCTATCATCATGTTTGGCTGGTATCCGGCCAGTTTGGCGAAAAATTCGTTTGGCGAACTGGGTTAGGATAGGGCAGTTTATATTAAGTTATGCTAGGTTAGATTAAGTTAGGTTAGGTTATGTTAAGCATTTTGGACAACGAAAAACAATTTTCGCCAAGCTGGTTTTTCGCCAAACTGACCGTAAATCGTTTGCTTTTCGTGTATCACTCCGTACCACTTCCCATAGTCCATTTAATACAAACATTTCTTTTAAATCCGATCATAAACAATAAACACGCCATAACAGTCTATTAAGTCATTGCAGAATCAACCATAAGTCGTAACCATATGTCATATACACACTGTCCTTCCTCCTATTAAATCACAGCTAAATAATTTTACCTATTTACTTCATCACTATAATTATATATGGCTAAATATTCGCTCATCTTGCTACTGTGTAGCGCAAATTCTGTTCTCGTTATTTTGGCTAATCAATTCGGACCCAGCTCAAATTTTCCGTTGGAAGGGATGACTGAAGTCCGTGTTACAAAGAGAAAGGCACCTGGTATCCCGGCAAATTTTGAATCTAACGACATGCTGGCCGATGAACTTTCTGATAAGTACGAATACGATGTGAAACTAAAAGTCATGGAAGCCATTCAACACTTGAAACTAAAGCCTTCAGGTAAATTAGTATGAATGATTCTGAACAATTGACACAAGAAGGGTATTGTATTGTCTTACTAAATCCACGTCTTTCATTTGATAAGAGTCGATCTTCACGCCTGGCTTCAAACTTGGGATCATTGGCGCTGATCCGTCAGGAGAAATTACGTTCTCGGACCAAACTCCCTCGAAGGAGCTAATTCGAGCCATTGAAGAGAACGTTTATGTTGACCCCGCCGCCGATGCCGCCCTTATCCTTAGAGACGTCAATGGAGAGTTTCACTTGGTACGGTAATAATTACAAATTGGATATCCCGATTCTTCCCTCTACCAGAACTACATATATCCGTTTGTATCCTCAAGGACGGTTTCGTTAACGGGGCCAGGATTAAGCGGGAGGAACGAGGTCATTTTATATCGGCTCGGCAGTTAGGAAGTCTACCGGGTCCCCAGGAGCCGGCGGCCTGGAAGGATGCTGTAGACAACAAGCGCCCAATAGCCATGCTACAGGGATTCTCCCTGGACAAACCAGTGGAAATCATTTCCGAAGTTGTTGTACTTTTTGACTTGGCGACCGGCGCCAACTTCGGGGGTGACTATATTAAGGCCCTGGAATACGCTAAAATCCTCTTCTCTGCGGTTAATAATCGATTCTCTACTAGTCCGGATCCAAAGATTACGTTCCACATAGCTGGAATACATGTTGTTAAGGTGAGTCAATTGTAACTGTACACTGTACGTTGTACTACGTTAAAATGAAAAACTAATATACTAAACATATACTATCCACCCTACCCTACTGCAGCTTAAAAGTACGGAAGGGTTCATAGAAGCTGGAAAGACGGACAATGGCTACTCGCTTAACACAATTTTACAGCATTTGTCCAAGTGGGTTTATGAGACTAAACGGGATCTCTTCAAGTTTGATATACTTGTCCTACTGACTGGGGTCCAGTCCAATGATACAAGCCAATCTGGAGCCGCCTTTTTTAAAGGGGCCTGCTTCCATGGAAAGGAGGACTATCAGAGGGCCGAGTCAGTCATAGGTAATTCATAGTAAATTGAATGTCTAGCCTCCTGATGATTTGTGGGCTAATGTGAATGGTTCTTATCCATAGTGTCAATTGACAACGGATGGTCCTGGAGCGGAGCTTATACTCTTGTCCACGAATTGGCTACCAAGTAAAAAACAATACAAATATTCTTAATTGCTCAGCGATACCGGGTAATTCTTACTCGACTTCTATGTGTGGCTGGGACTAAGCGTATTCAGGGTGACGTATCTTCGGAATAACCTTCATAAGATCTTAAGATCATAAGGAGCTTAGGAGGAAATTTTCGGTCGAAAAATTAAATGAAAAATAAAGAGGGAGAAAAGAATGAAAACGAAAAGAGAAATGGGAAAGAAAGAAAAAAAAAGGAAAAGGAAGGAATATTTTCGGGACTGTTTCAAATACGGTAGCGGCTTTTCAAGTACCATGCAAATGCAACTGTATTTAATTAATATTAATACCATGTAAACAAATTAACCGAAATAGGGATAGGAGGAAGGGAAGATAGAAAAAAGAGGTATAGGGGAGAAAACAAGAGGAAGAGGAGAGAGAAAAGTATAGGGAAAGGGGAGAAAGAAGGGGAAGAGAATAGAGAAGAGAGAAAGGGAAAAAGAAGGGCAAGGGAAGAGAGAGAAGAGAGAAAGGGAAAAAAGAAGGGCAAGGGAAGAACGAAATTAGAAGAAGAATGGGAAGGGAAGAGAGAAGAGAGAAAGGAAAGAGAGAAGAGGAAGGGTCTGTAGTCTGTAGTAATATTATGGTATTGTTCCACGCACGTCGTTCGGAACGCCGAGTCTTAGCTCCGCGGCGCCGGGGAGCCTTACAATATTATAATTCAGAAGTCTTTTGTGTAATTTATGCAATCATTTGTTTTATATTATTCAGTCTCGGAAGTGATCATGATGGTAAGTATCCACACTTACTCTAATATTTATTCAGAATGCAGGGTGTGACAAATACTTTTTTTTAGGCGAGAGGAGTTCGGCCGACTGCGCTATGACAGACGGTTATATAATGAGCTACAAGGGATGGGGTCAACCCGATAGGTTCGCATTTTCGGAATGCAGCAGGCGCCAGATGAAAATATTCATTGGGTAAAATCCATATTATGTTCAGCTTATGCTTATGCGTTACCGAAACCTTTTCTCCCAATTTAGTTAGCTAATTGGACTAGCCAAATCTCTGTAGCTAAAACGTTCGCAGCTAAATATTGTGCCGTTGATGTTTTGCAGGTCTACTGGAGGAGCCTGTCTTTGGTCACTAGAACCGGAAAATATAGTGTCCGGCAGGGAGACGGACACCGATACTGCTCACGAACTGCTCAATATGAACCTGCTCTGTCAAAAGGCGCTCGGCGATATCCAAGCAAAACTTCTGGATCCCATGCTACTTTTTACGTCCCCTGACGAGCAGTGCCAGGTGATTCGGTGCCATTTGAAAGGGTTTGTCTACAACCTGACGGGCTCGGTCCCGAATAACGCTTGGCCCTGTGGAAGAGATGGGGTGAGTCCTGTAGAGGTCAGAAGCGTGTAAAATGGAGGCAATATTGTGACTTGAAACTTCGTGGTGGTTGGATAACATTTTTCATACCAAAAACTAAGACCTATATTAGGAGTTTTTTTGCTGGATAAATTGATGTTACCCGCCAACCCCGAGAAAGCCTAAGAGGTGCTAATACAAGCCACAAACCTAAATGATCGCTTTCGCATTTGAGCACTTATGCACATCAAACGTATCGTTTCATTTATGTTGGGTTTGGTTTCTTTGAACGTTTCTAAACACTTTCGGTTGTGGCAAAGGCGCGCACACCAGTTGGAATGTATCTTGCTGATCTACTCTTTCACCCTGTTTCAGAAATGCGCGGAGGGTGTCTGTCTTAATAACACTGAGAATCCTCAGGACCTCTTGAACATGACCATAATGTGTCAAAAGAAGTTCCCGGACTTGGAAGGAGTAATGCTTGACAACGACCGGAAGCCTAATGAACAGTGCGAGCCGACACTTTGGTGCCGGACAAGTAGAAACTTGTATTCCGCGTCAGGATACATGTTGCCTGAGCATCGCTTTCCGTGTGGAAAGGGTGGGGTGAGCTCTGATCCATGATGACATCTGATCAAACTGATTAATGCTCAATAACCTATTCTTGTGACAGTACTGTAGCAGCGGTGCTTGTGTTCATACTACGGGTGATTCGTCTCGAGACTGGTTGGATCTGGACGTGACGTGTCGAAGGAAGTATCTGGATGAGGGGGCATATATGTTCCGGGGGGATCGTACGCCTGATGAGCACTGTAGAGAGCTGTGGTGCGGAGTGCCGAGTGACAATGATTTTTATATAATTCCGGGCTTTAAGATTAATAAATACTCTTACCCTTGTGGAAAGACGGTGGCGGGGGAGAGAAGTGGGGTAAGAATTTACTAAATGAAACTGATATGAGCATTTCTTTTTCAGCTTTCAGAGCATGAGCATTTCAGAGCATGACTCATTCCTTTTTGTCACCTACAGACATGTACGGAAGTGGAGGGGGAGTCCAAGCTTAAATGTGTGTTCCCCCCGCCCCGTTCTGTTGCTGAAGTATATGGGTGACACTGGAGGGATGGATGGAGCAATTCGAATTTACGCAAGCAAAACTCGTTTAATATAATTCATTTAAAAGGTCTGCTATATACTTAATATACGTTACAAGGAATAAACGGTTAGTAGTCAGTAACCAATTCGTTACAAGCGGTCGTCATCTATGACCTGTACTACTCCAGTATCAAGGAGTCAATCATGACGACCGGCTAGAAACGTACCCACTGGTTCTTGAGCGGTTTGGAATCGGTCTAATGATTTCTATAATGGTACTTGAGTTACAGCGGCGTAAGCGACCGACGGTTGGACAGACATACATAGAACTGAAAGACATAAAGTAGCGGTGCAGCATAATAAAAATTCATTGGACTTACAGTAGTAATACCAGGTCGTGTCAGGCTCTCACTAATCACAATCACTTCTCCCAGTAAAGCTATATTTATTTATCGAACTAACGTGTCGTAAATAATAACATCCGAGTTCCATGCAATTCAGACCGTACTATATGTAGTAATAAGACATGCAAGGTGGCTAAGTAGTAAATCAAACAATTTCTGACCCTAGGAACTTGTGTAGTAGTTATTTGCCGTTTTCTTTCTTACATGAAGAATTCTAATGAAGTTCCTGGGCGTAGTAGCTATTTCGACTGCACTAATTACGGTCTGTACATTTGTATCCGTAACCGGCAAGCCATACCGATTTCCAATTCCTGTTTCTGCCCCCACACACAAAGTAGCACAGCTTCAAGAAATTGATCATAGCAATAAGCTTAATTCAGTGCATTCATCGAATATGAAATACAGTGATGCTGATAACAAGTACGTCGATACAAGTATGAACGAGTTCCTGAGGCTTCAGACTCAAGGAACAGGTTTGCTTAATAAGCTTTGTTCACTATGATAAGTGGTTAATAATAGCTGGATATAATTCCTTGTGAAAGATCCGCTGCTGAATCGGAACTACAAATTACGTGGCGGGAGACTAAGGCGTGACGCCGAGGAGCATGCACTTACAAATTCGTCAAGGTATTCGAATGAGACGGAAGTTGATTTCGCAGATGATGTGGGTAAGAGGCCGGGGAAGGATTTGGCTGTATTTATTTGCACTTTAGATTCACGTACAAAGTTATTAACTGCTGCACTACTATGACTATGTATGTATATTCCAGTTGATTTGAAGCGCCCAGTAGCCATGCGGCGAGGGTTTGCCCTGAAAAAGCCAACCACAGTGACTGCCGAAATAGCATTCGTGGTTGACCAAGACATTTCCAAACGGTTTGGCTTTAGCAAGGATAAGATACAGGAATACATGAGCCTGATGCTCAATTCCGTGAACAATCGATTCTCAATTGTTGGGGACCCGAAGATTACGTTTAAGTTGGTTGGGCTTCATGTGATAAAGGTACACAGTATTTCAAATATGGCAGAATTTAGCGATCGGTATTATTACATTAAAAAACATCGGTTGAGTTCCAGAACAAGGCTGAACAGCCCTTCATTGAGACCAGCAAGAACGGGGCCAAAGGTTACACGATCCAGAAGGTCCTGGACAATTACGGAGCCTGGGTGTACAAGAATAAGAAAATCCTGCCGGCCCATGACATGATTCCCTTGATAACTAGTATTAAGTCGGACTCCCCGGCTACAGGGGTTGCCTTCCTCAAAGGTGCCTGCTGGGACGAAGGGAAAGGGCGAATTTCGAATACAACGAGTTCCTCAAT
>JAQFZY010000296.1:0-34735 GCA_034696285.1 Hypogastrura burkilli
TGCAGTGGTAGGTACAAGGAGAGCTGCCAAAGTCTGCCTCTGTTAATAAATGATTGATTAGGCCAAGACGTCTGTCACCCTGCCCTCGAAATAGAATCTCATTAGGAGACTGCTGAGGACTTCGAGAGGACTCCTCGTCGGTACTATGTGTAACAACATGAATACAAAATCCTATTCCCTGGTTCAGTAATAGTACAACAAGGGAACTGCGTAATACAGCCTAGTACGAAATTTTAATTGTTATGAATTCGTATTAACAAATAAGAGCCCTTCGGCACGCCGGACGCCGCATCTAATGACAGGACCACATAATAAATGACATAAATGTATAGGTAGATTTGAAAGCCTTCAAGAATTTTGTATAAAATTCGAATTCTTGAAAATTTCTTTCGAAGTAGTTGAAGAATTTGGAAAAAAGCTGGTAAATGTGAGAAGTGTACTTAATTAGAGTGCCCCGACGTATAAGAGGTCAGAGGCCATTCAGAGTAGGTACAACAAGGGTACAAGAAGGTGACTTACGGACTCCAAAGACGTACAAAAACGGAGGACAGAGAGACAAGACAAGACCGGGACGACAATAGGAGCCCAACGCTTGATTGACTGTTTGTCGACTGAGTGGCCGGGTCCCGGAAGGAGCCTAATGATCATGGGACACAAGGCCTATTTTTGACACGCCCGAAGACCTACGCGGTAATTAGCCGGGTTCCGGCGCATAGGGATGACAATGCTCTGGCATAAAAAATTATGAATCCGGGTAACTGACGGAATAGAGCCTCGGAAGGTGCCTACTCATGTTGTGTGTAGCGCATTAGCTCTTTGTAGATAGAAAGTGCCAAGTTATGGGACCGTTTGATTTTTCAATGAATAGTGTTGGTGTTTAAATCTTAGGTTCAGTGATAGGTTATAAGATTCCATTTTATAAGGAATAGAATGGACCATATTAGGTTTTTATTTTAAATTAATTTCTATCATTTGATATCAAGTACTAATTCGCTGTCCGTGCTAGGAGTATTCTATTGTAGAGTTAAGGTAGGCATAATAACTTAGGCTCAACTTACGGCTCTTGACAAGTAACATTGGATGGGCTGAGATTTGTGATCTTTTCCTTAGTCCGACCCAAATAAGGAGCAGCTCTAGCTGTATTGTCCTCTGTGGAAGGAGCCATGTTGACGTATACTACGTATTTCAATTTCCAAAAAGGTTGTATAACGAGGAGGTGTAACCAATTATAAATTAATGCATTTTCTTCACCATATAGATCCTCGACTAGGCGTTTAGGGGTCTGGGCGGATGATTTCTGACCTCGGTCAGCCCGGCTCCCTTGCCCATAAAATGGCTCCTTTTTGGACTGGGCTCCGCTCAGATTGAGGGGTTTAAGAGCCATGCAAATGAGAGGCAGAGCGTATGTCAGATTGGCAGTTTTGTGGCAGGGCCGTCCGTTACTTAGATATATGTAGTTATACTTTAAATTATCCCCTCCAGCCCACCGCCGAACTTTAGAATGACATACATATAATCGGTTTACAGTAAAGTAATCTCCTGTCACTTCTCATGTCACCACGGGCCTTTCACAATCCTAATGCACTAACGGAAATTCGGTGGAATTTTTGCAGTAGTTGTGAATTGCAAAAAGGCGAGCATGTACCAATGTATAAGAACTTCTGTAGATACATTTTATAATCTAGTAATTTTATATTGCTAGATTCGCATGCATCGAAATTATGGCATATGCGTTATTATGGAACATTAGGAAATAGTTAAGTATTTCTAATAGCTTTAAAAAAAGTACTTCTGATGAATGAAAAATAATTATTTTCGCTATTAAAATTAGGTTAGCTTACGATAAATTCAGATAAATTAATTTAGTAAGTTTAGGCTAGATTAAGTTAGGCTAGCTCTGGTCAACTTAAATTACGTCATTTTAACCTATATTAAGTTAGGTAAGGTTCGGTTAGTTTAGGTTAAATTCAGTTAGGTTGGGTTGGCATAGGTTAAATTAAGTTAGTTCAGGTTTGATTGGGTTAGGCTCACTTAGGTTAAGTTAGGTTTGCTTAGTTTAGGTTAAATTAAGTTAGGTTAGGTTAACATAGGCTAAAGTGAGTTAGGTTCGGCTTGGTTAGCTTAACCGGCTTGATTAGGTTATGATATGATATGATTATAAAGTTTGGGCGTTTTCTGTAGGCACGACTGTAACGCAATTTTTCTCAAGGATAGTAAACATTTTTTATTAGCCCAAAGTAAATAATTTCCTAAGCTTCTTTAAATAGCAACCCAAAGATGATTACCATTTTAGTAATTAAGACGTCCGCGTCCGCTGCATAAACTCAAGGATCCTCGAACGGCTGCATAATTTCCATTATGAACGCTCCAATGTTCCCTGCAATGGTGTAGAAAACGAATCTGGGATTATATCCCACACTTATACTAGTAGGTTCTACAATACAAACAACAATGCCAACCAGTTCAGCTTCAGCCTACTCGAGGGATTATTTTAGCCCCATGTCCCATCCTCTGAACTCTTGACTACTAAAATAGAGGGAAAGGGCCTTGGCCAGACTAGTATGCCTAAATCCATGAGTGTAACCTACGCTACGGGGGCAACAATGGAAAGGGAATAGGTGAAAAAAGAGGTCTTATTCTTACAAAAAAGTAAGTCCTACCTGTTGCGTGGGCTGGCTCTGGCTCTGGCTTTACAATAAGTCGTCGTGTGGGACTATCCGCCAGCAGAAGAACCCAAAGCCAGATCTCTCGTGGGTGTTGAAATGGCTAAACCATTTACCAACTGACTCTTATTGTATCAATGGTCACCTGAGTTTCTCGGCATCCCTACCTACATACAGAATTACTTGTGCCTCAATCATGGCTCTGCAGGGCTGTATTGGACTTGGTCTGGTTTTAGTGACGGTTTCCCTCTTTATTGGATTTTCTGAAGGAATAGGTAAGCTGAGAAACTGAATTTTTAGTAATTTTTAGGGAATTGGAAATAATGCTGGCCCCGTGCAAGCATATTTCTTAAATGAGCTAAACGAAATGCAAGTGCTGGTTGTTAGAAGTTACACACACAGTCTAGATCAGTACACTCATATGAACGCAGTATATACTTTGTAGGCAAACATCCACATAGGTTAATTTAAATACTTTTGCAGTTAAATTCTATATATTTTGGGGCACCTATTATTAAATCAAGAAATTCTAGTAGTAGGTAATGCAAATTTGAATTCTCGAGTCAGCCATGCTCCATAAATAAATTTTGGCATTACAAGTATATAAAGAGCTTTATGTAAATGTTCTAAAATGTAAAACTAATGAATAGTCCAGAAATCTTTAATTAATTGGTATATCAAACTATGCATATGAGTATTATGGGGGGAATCTGCGTAAAACGCCTCCATAAGTATTTAGTAGGGCAATTTAGATTTATTTCGAGGATCCGAGCTATATTTTGTGGGTCAGCATTTATATATGGATATTTACATTCTTTTCGTTTGCTTATTATTATTTATTTTGCTTCTAAAATTGCAAATTAAGCTAGTTTAAAATTTCGTTCAAAAGTTCGATACTAGAAAGGCTACGCCCTGACATTAGTTTTCATAGGAAACGGATTCGGCAGGAGTGTGTGTTACAATTATTATTTTAGAACTAGGGTGGGAATGGGAATTCATGGTACATTTGTGGTCCACGGCGTCCATCGTATTCGGAATGACCATGCCCCAGTTTACATTAATTTTAAAAGTGATTTGCGCCTACGAAAGGCATAAATTAAGAATACAATGGAAGAAAGTAAACCGTGATTTCTGATTAATTATTGTACGGAGCACATGGCTCTTAGCTGAACTTTACTTGTAGTTTAGTCTTGATTCTTGATCCTGTTCCCATTTCCCTTTTGGAAATAGAAGGTGCTCCTCTGTTATGGGAATTCAATTCCATCACGTATCACGTGGCAGGAATTATCAGAGGCACTATAAGGTACTTTTAAGGAAAGGGAATCATGTTAACCTATTTTAATAAGTGTAGATCTAAGCTGACATATTTTTAGTGTTGCTAACCGCCATTTGGCTTATAATGATAATTCATATAAGTTGAGTGTCTTCATAGAAATACGCTAGCTTGTTGACTGACTGCTCTCAATCCTATTTTTGTTCGGATTAAGTTATCCAATTCATGTGATTTAGGGTTTCTTGTAAATTCCACTTGCCATTTATACAAAGAATGTCTGACGAAAAATTGATATTCGGTTCAAATCAAATAGCTACTTACTTTCCCCCCTCTCATATAATTTTTTTTTAAATAAAAAAGTAAATTAACAACACAGTGGCGAAAACGAAAGCAAGCGCCACAAACATTACGTTAATCCAATGTAAAAATAATGTATTTTTTACACAAGTTTATATGACGTTCTGTTTTGTTTGTTCTGATGTCGAGCATAAACTTAATTTTTAGCACTATTTTTTAATTTACGACTTAATATTAGTGCTGGTGCTGCCCAAGAATATAGATTTTATCTCAATACTGCAAATATGTAAATTGGCTAATATATGTGTTATTCAAAAATAGTTTAGTAGATTTATGCAGGATTCATATAAGGTGACTGTAATTGAAACTCAAATCTTAGAACAAATCGACAAAATGGCAGGAGACAAATTTAGACTTTCTGCAACGACTTTACCCGTGTACCTAACATTTACACACTTAGACGCAGTTTAGAATCTACAAGACCAAATGGCATTAAAGCTTAGGCGATATTACGGAAAGTATTTGAGATATTTGAAAGTACTGTATAGATGACCCTGGCTTGACTTATTAGCATAAGTCGTCCCCAAAAATATAGTCGAAAACAAAATATTGAAAGATACTATTCACAAATTGTTTAGTCGGTCCCTACCTAGCTGATTTATATCCGATGCATATTCCATGCCTACCTGATTTATATCCGATGCATACTCCATAGCTACCTGATTTCTGTCCGATGCATATTCCATAGCTGATCTGAGTCAAAACTTTGGCTAACATACGATACATACTTTTTTTGGGCATCATAAAGTACAAGCCATAATTTACGTCATGACAAGCCTACCTTAAATACAACACTGTATAGGTATACTTTGATCGTGGAGATCCTGAAAGTGTCGGTACTACTGTAATAGGGAATATAAATAGAAAGTGAAGGCTTTTTGATTCTTTACGCCATTATTGCTAGGTATAACAAATGGAGAGTTTGAGATGGGAGATGGGCTCCAAGCTACAAGCTGTCTGTCTACTTCAGTTATTCATGGCGTAGACACTGTAAACACAGGTTGCGGAGATTAGGAGTGTGATTAATTTGTTTCGATTTGGGGAAGATGGATGGAGGCCTTAAAAAGTTCATGTATTTAGCTGGTTAGGATCGGGTTGTAAGATAGGGGGTTGGGAATCGCTTTATTAGCGAAGCGGATCCGGAAGCCTCCGCCTCGCCTAATTCCCCTACTGTATTTCCTGTTTAGATCTCAGCTTTTTTCAGTTACGTCTATTTTGGCAGTATGCAAGGCAGGAGGTACTTACCCATTCAGCTCAGGTATTCTCCGCTAAATCTCCATCTCCATACATAGTACCGTCCATAATGTTAAACGACCGTAGTGGGGCCGAAGCCCAAACTATGTTCTAGTCCAAACCCCCCATAAGATTGAGCATTGGATACTAGGGTCAGTTGAGAATACCGGATTCTTCTCGCTTTGCAAATTCCCAATTTTCACACATTTTTTGGCATATGAGTAAGGCGAGCCGATAGTGATAGTCTAAGGTTTTTGACTTCATACGTCCATAGTGCTAGCTGACTGCGTTGTAGTTTAGACTAAAGCACTACAGGCTAATAAAATGATGGAAGTTTCTCGGTATTGCCAAAAAGTTCGCCCACGAGGACATCTCACTCCTTTGGCCCCGTCTAACTGTCGTCCTTAAGCTGTAATTTGCAATAGTGCTAAAAATGGGGATGAGGGATCAGCCACGAAGGGCAGGTGGATGAGGGCGTAGCTTAAATAGGTACATATTTATGAATGCAGCTGGGCTGGCTTGAGCTAACTACGATTTGCATTCCTTATTGTGGATGTGGAAACATGCTAAAAATAAAAGTTACAGAGTGACTGTATTTGAGCACAAAATATTCCATGCACCTGGACTGGACTGGGAAATTGCCAATTTGCTCATGAAAGGTCAAGCTGTGGGCAGTCAGGCTTCCTTGTCTTTGTGTTGTACGTCAGCCCCCTAAACTCTGCAAGAGTAATTGTGAGTGGAGGTGACAGGTTAGTGGCGGCCTTTGTGGGAGAATCTCCACAATGGACATTTGGGAACTTAAAGTTAATAGAACGGGATCCCAGTGGTCCCTTTGTGGTGGTCCTAATAACTTGTTCCGACATTAGAATAGATGAGGAGGAACGGAGGATTTGAAGTTGTCTAGAATCTCTCGCCTTCGGAGTCTCACGCCGTCAACTAATGTTATGCACCGGGCTGGCTGAAGTGACAGTGAGATATTGGGACCTGTTGTGTACAGTAGCAGTTGGACAATGGTTTAGGATTTGGGTCAAGCAATCTGAGGCAGTAACGTTTTTGTGTGTACACAATGGGATGACACATGGCATTATGACTTTTATTTCATGCTGCTCAAAACACGGATTTGTAGCATAGGCCAAAGTAGGGAAATGAATAAAAATGAATCCAGATGTTACGCGAACAATAAGACTCAGGTAGGGTATGGAATATGAATCCGGTATGAAATCCGGTACTAACCGACACAAATATCTGTGTCCTAAATCTACATACATTTGCTCATTTGGATGCTTTATTTTGTTCTAAAGTACCTACATATTTATTTATTGGCATATCAAGCTCATTTTAACTCGAAACTCGATAAACTCTAAACTTTAATGCCGATTGGAGCTTCACATGTTCTAATATCAATAAAATGTGTCCTTATCCGTAGATACTTGTGAAGTACGTTTCGGCGTTTCGGAAGGTGTGGATTAATTTAAATAGTTCGTGACCGGAATTTGATCCATTTGGTCCAACTGTTGAGTTATAAACTCTAAACTTAATACAACGCAGCTTGAAAGCATAATATTTGTTCTATAGGTAGAATTATCCTTTCCCAAGTTTTTTTTAAACGTGGAGAATATTGTGGATAAAATAGTTTTGTGGTGGTTTAACAGTAATTCCAAATCCATTACAGACGTCAACTTTTTACGTTCATCCACCCGCAAACTGTAATATTGTACTTTGTCCCAATACAGAAATAGTTGTGTCTAAATCAGGTTTTGTGGCCGTTTAGGATTTAAAAATGTATTTCACGTGCAAATTTTACGGTGGACTTTTTTATTTTAAAAGTTTTGTCGGAATCTCCGTAGTTAGCAGGTCACATGATGTCGCATATCCTAAGATTTTCAATTATCCTTCCAAGAGACTCGCAAAGCTTCTTTGAAATTCAGCACTTCTTATATTTGTTTAATGCACAGTTCCGCGCTGCATCTCCATCAGAATGTGAACAAGAAGGCAAATTTAGAGGTCCATGCCCATATTAAATACAGTCAGTATCAGTACCGTACACCACTGAACGGTCAATATTCATTGTAATTTGTACCTACGTGCACGTGGTCTAAAAGCTATGTAAACAGCCCAGTAATGGACTTTTACAGGTTAAGCTCTTTAGCGATGCCGAATGCCGATTCGTAGGTACTAGTTTACGCAGATCCTAAGTGTTAGCATTAAGAGCACGCTCAATTAACACATACATATATGCATTATGCCTTTTGTGTCGGTATGCGAAAAACTGTCAATGCAGGACTGCTAAAGTCAACCTAGCGTAGTGCCAGGAATCATAGAGATTCTGTAGATATTAAATGAATGAATATCTCTGCCTTCCCTCATACTCTTGACCCTGACCGCAGTGACCTTTAACTATCTATGTACTACTCCACAGTCTCACCCGAAATAAGCTGCGAGAATGATGAGATGCAGGTGGACCTGGTCGGCCTGTCTAACGTAACGGAAGTTTACCTCTACGGACTGAAGGACTATCCAGGTAATTATCTGATCCTAATCTACAATTAAGCCAGCCCGTTACACTTTTACCTCATCCGAGGGCCTTAATTTGAGCTGAGGGGCTCCCCCGGCCTCCCTCCGAAATGATTTTTAGGGATATTAGTTCCTAGAGCTCCGCTAATGGTTCCTTAACTGAATTAGATGGTTCGTGTCAACCGGAAAGAATTGACGAGACGCACCTACGATTCCGCCTCTCCTTCAAAGACTTTTACCGGTGTGGAACGACTCAGATCCTCAATAAGCTAACGGTGAGCGGGGAGTCTCGGCTACTGTAGTAATATGCTAGTAGTGGTATGTTATGTACATAATATCATGAGAACCACATTCGTAATATCGTATGACGGCTCCTCATACTCCACTTATACAGGCAGGCAGGCGTCGCGTGCCAATTTCTGCATGCGAATCCTTCGTTGGCCCCGTTAGTCTGCGGTTTCCCTTTGGCTCCTGCCAAACTCCGCTCACCGGAATGAAACTGATACACCATCCAATAGGATCACCGAATTCACATAACATTAAATTGAGATTAGGCTTCAATTTCGAAATTCATACCTTACCTCGACCTAACTGTACGGCCAGACTTTGAAGACACTGGAATGAATAAAACTTAAGTAATCACCATTTTACTGTTTTATTTTACACAAGTTTCCTCAGTCTCATACTCACGTTTGCAAGAATTAAGATTATACATTTTACCTGAAATGCAAAGTAATTAATTTGGTGAAATTGGACTGTGGTCGTATTTCGTATTTGTATAAGTTACTACTGCAGGGTTATATTAATAGAGGAATAGTTAAACGATAACCAATTAATTCGAATTTTCTCACCAATTGGAGCAGATTTCTGCACAAGAAGATTTTGAAATATTTCAAAGAAGACTATTTTAATTCCGTTAGTTATTGTAAAATGAATTTGGTGAGGAAATCTGCTTTAATTGGTGAGAGATTTCGTATTAATTGGTGATCGTTTAAATGGAAGCCATATTAGTATAGGTTAGGTTAGGGTTGGAATATGAACTACAAAAAATTATTTATTCTGCTGAATGTTTTAGTTAAAAATTATTTTTTTAATTGGTCGCCAAGAAGACATCTGATTAATTTGTCATAAATACACCGATCGTACCTTAGAGTTAATAGATTATTAATGTTTGGAATTTCGTCCATACAATGCGAACTTTTCTAACAGCGGAAATCCTTAATATGAAATATTTTCGAATTTCCTGTATAAAAGCGAGCAACGCAGCAGAACAGGACATCTTCTTTAATGACTAAAGGACTCATCATTTATTTGTCGGTCTAACCGGCCTCTCCAATCTGATTACGGAGATAATGGTAGGCCCGAGTGTCACAGTGGTTGCGTCCCCGCTTAAACTACGACAGAGCCCCTAACTGCTCATTACTATTACTGTCTCAGCCGTACTACCAAGGAGGATTAACTGTTGACGGTGACAGGAGAGATTGTAGCATTCCTGTCGGGCTCATTTAAATACTTGCAATTCTAAAATCTACGGTCTTGGCAGTTATAAAACTTAATGTCTTTCAACTTTCAACCCCTGCACTTGCAGCTCATTAGGAGGACTTACTTGAAACTGTGATTAATGACTATGAACCCCCTGCCACTTTTGTAAAAACTTGGATTAATACAATAATTGGACATTGTAGAGTCATATCCCAAAGGAAAGGATATGTAATTCCTTGGCATAAGTCTTGCTTAAATACTTTCGCAAGTAAATCAATCCTGTTTAATGTTAAGCAATTAATTGATTTTAGTTGGAATATTTCCTGGAATCGTGAAATTAAGGTTTACACAGTTCAAGCAGTCTTAAAAATTTGTTAAATATTTCATATTCACCTTATAAATTAAGATTTGGGTGGAAAACGTAAAATCCAAGACGTAATTTCCATTTAATTAAAGTTAGACTTGATTAGATTGACTTTGTTTTAAATATTATTTTGCTCAACCTCAAATAAAAATACTTTTAAAATATTTGAGAATATACTGCGTACACCCCGCCTGACCCGCCCTTTGACCTCCATATCCATAGGGGACCCGGACCTTCTACAACCGAATCGTGCTTATAAGCCAGGACAAGTCAGAGGAGCTGATCCTTGTGAGATGTCAACATTTGCCTGACTCCAACTTTGATGGGAATCATCTGAATTCCACTGTGCTGAGAGAGAAACGGGACGTTCTTCCTGCAGGATTCAAAGAGGATCCGTAAGTAAAAGCCAAGTCCTTATCATGCCATTCTTCCGGAGATTACGAACCATTCCCCCATTTGCCATCCCTATGAGCACAAGTTTACATAATTACGTAATTTACTCTAAGTAGGCAAGCTTCTCCTTACTCATTATGATATGGGGCTTACATAGCGATCTTATATCTGTAGCCTATAGCGTGGGGCCTGTAGCCGACTAATCGCATTACTTGATCTCCTCAAACCATGTTTGTTCTTTCCTCCTTAATTGTTTGTGAGTTTTTACTAAAGCTGTGAAAAATAAATGTGGGCTTCCGGTCTGGCCTGAGACTGAAACTGAAATCAGTACAGTATTATGGGAAAGTAACACTCCCCGCAAAAATTATACCTACCGTCACTCATCCTTCATCCCTACACTTTAGGACCGTGTTACCGGAGTTGGATACGGTCATGCATTCGTTTCGTCTGTCTGTATCCATCTAAACGGCTTCCTACTTTGTAATACGTAAAGTGCCCTTCTGAAATCAAAAATTCAGCATGGCTCTTCCACTACTAAACGTATAATTATGTCATAAATTGAAGGTTTATATATGATCAAAGCATTTCAAAACCTGAATGTCCAAAATCATTTGTAAATAGAACCATAGTATAAAAATGCAGTGTTGAGAAGCAATCTTACACATAACTCCGCAGTCCGCAGCTAAACCTTAAAATGATAATATCTTGAGCATGGAACACGTTTTAGGGTTTCATTAATACGGTATCTATCAGTTCAGAGTGTTTATTGCAGTAATTTTAATTATAAAGGAATAACCTCTTAGACTAAACTAATTTCGTGGAATTATCCCATTGTGTGTTTTGCGGTGTAGCAAATGGTGCTAAGTGTGTATCTACATTGGAATTTTAAATGGTAAAACGCCATTATAAGGAAAATAATCATAAAGTAACTAGTAATTTTGAAAAGTGGGAATCGAGTAGTTCAACAACGTTGGTAAATGCAAGTTCGCCATAAACAGTAAGAAAACTTGTTTAATTTATTTGCAAAGTTTTGCGGCGTCTGTTGTTTAGTAAATCGGTTTTCTTGATATGCATGCTTTTAATAAGTCAGATGTGTTAAAGCTTCGTTTTAATATAAATCACACACCGAACGCCTTCTTCGCTGTGTACGCCGTGACGATCTAGCTGATGCAAAACAGCTCAGGATTGAAGCCATACCAAATTGAATCCCTGCTGGATAGCATGGAAGTTCAAAATCCCACTGAACTGTGCGTTGCTCCTTTGTTTTTCAATCTCAATGCAGGTTGCTTTTTTTTTTAAATCCACACCTGAGCAAGAGTTACCAATTGTTCCCATTTCCCGTGGAATTAAGTTGGAAGGTATTTAGACCCATGAACAAGAGGAAGTTCTCTGAAAAGGAGAAAGACGGGCTGGGAAGCCCATTTGATTCCCTTTCCTTTGTTCCCCAACATCTTGCCTATTGTCTCCCTCCGGACTCCGAGTCGAGTCTTAAGAGGTCAGTGGCAGAGTGGATCAGGAAAGTCTTGAGTCATCCACTTAGACAATGCTAGGGCACTATTATAGGGACGATACTTCAGGTCAGAGGTCACACATCCTCCGTGTAAACCCTTAAGGGGTACATCTGGGTTAAACTAGATACTGATCCAATCCATGCTACATGTGATTTTTTGTGTTCGGATAAAGGCATAAAAAGTACGATATTCCAAGCATTTATTAACGTTCTTTCATGCTTTACGAGCTCATTTCCTTAAACTTATTTCTCTTTATAACCTGTGCACCTGTACGCTTAGAATGTGAACTACAGTCAATTTGTCAAATATGAATAATTTCCTAAAAGAGAATGGATGGTGATTTAAGGTCGAAAATATTACTCTTTTAAACTCAACACATGAACCAGAATCTGTACAAAAATACATGTTTCGGTTCTAGTGAATTATCATAAATTAGCAACCAAAGATACCATGTTACCAACTTTCTTAGTTACCATTGAATGGGATTCACGAACTTCAATGTATTATGCTAATTTCGTGTTCCATATTATTTGTATATTTTCTTGAACGGGCCCAAAACCAACCATATCAAAAAGGTGTAGATATTTATTTATTGCATACTGTACCTATACGTATGTATGTAAATGTAAATACATAAATAGCATAATCCACTGTAATGGGACCCACTATATGCATTTACTAAACTAAATAGGTTCTTTGATTTTTGAAATATAAATAAAACTAGATCAGTACAAACGTACAAAGTATGTATGTAGTACTACAACTGGGATCACTCGTTTGTAGTCTTGGACGAATCTCAACTGCGGTTTTTTTTACGGCTGACGATTTTATTTGGCAAAGCGTTTTTAGAGCCAGATAAAACACTTCGGAAATTGCATTATTCCTGCTTTGTACTTGATTGATGTTATTATATTAAACGTAAATTAAGGAAGTTCTTGGTTTTTGAATTATAAATAAAATGACTGCATTTTTGTAATTGTTTATAATCTGTCACCAAATGAAATGTAATTCTACTTTCCACCAAATTTCACAAGAAGAGTTAGATTTTTTTTTAAATTCCCAATAGCATTAAATTAAACGAAATTAACGATCTAAAGATCAGACTACAGACGGTAGTTCCTATAAACACGGCTTGTGGACGATTTAATGGGAACATTAGAACTTAAATTGTGATTATCTTAATACATTTATTTATCGTTAGTTCAACAATAAATCAAACGGAATGAAGAAGCAGAAGGAAAAAGCATTTGTTTAAATTCGACGAGCCTGTCAATGAATGCTGTTTCAATATCAAAAACTGAACTTGTGATGGGCCTCCAGTAGGATTTGAATTTATTGTTTTCCAGGAATCTGCGGCCCATAACTGAGGCGGTTGGCCGAGCCCCCGAGCCCATGCTGAACATGCTTATAAAGCAGGACGGCCTGACGATCGGCCAGGAGCTCCAGGTCCAGCCCGGGGCCCCTTTGACGATGGAAGTGAGCCTGGACAGGCTGAGCAAGGACACTTACGGGATCCTTCTTTCCCAGCTGGACGTCACGGACACTGGGACCCAGTCAGAGGTCCTCTTTCACAACGGGTAGCTACATAAATAATATAATACCTACACAATTAATCAATCATAGAGGCAGTAACAGGATCGTATCTCATCTGCCTCCATTTGTTTTCTTAACTCATTGCTCTCCGTAGGTGCTCCGTTGACTCCTATCTCTTCGAAAACTTCGTAACGACGGACGGGGACGTCCTGTCGGCAAAGTTCAAGGCCTTCAAGTTCCCGGACACAAACTACGTCCTTTTCCGGGGAACGGTCAACGTGTGCCTCACGGCTTGTAAAGGGGTATGTAGTATGTAGCCTTAGCCTTGAAGCTTGTCACATTTTGTATATAAGCGTGATCTTAGTTAAATGTAGTCTAGCCTAAATACAAGGGTGTCTTCCCGGATTTAAAGGTGTATTAATTTCGAACCATCAAGCATGTGACACGTCACACCTTCTGTTAGGGTATAGGTAAAGTGTAACATAAATATGACATGACATATGACCAGTGTGCCATATGCCTATGTAAAAAAAAAGTGCAAATTTGCACCTTTAAGCTTGTAAAATTTTCGACTAGTGTATACCAAAGTTCAATGGTGATTTAAATATAACAAATGTTTCTTATTTCAAGTTAAACGGGTATGTAGCTTTGAACCTTGAAGCTTTTCACGTTTTTGCCGTCACAGTTTACTTTGAAGTTTGTTACCTTTTCTAGCAGGATATACCAGTAAATGCATTGCGAATTAAATATGATTAAGTGTCAAATTCCAAGGAAAAGTCCCCTTGAAACTTATTACATTTCGTATTTTGTTATCCATACGGTCAATGTGGCCTAAATATGACAAGAATCCCTTATTTCAATGTTCACAGATTCAGTGCAGTAACGGACAGACAGGATTCGGACGACGGCGGAGAACTGTTTCAAGCCCGCCAGACACCGTGGACTCCAACTACGAAGTTCACACGACGGCCATCCTGCGGGTAGGCAGCATGAAGGAGAGTAGTATGGGGCCGGAGAGTAGCGGGGTCATGGGCTCGACCTATGGCTACCAAAGCAGGGTCACGAACAATGCAAAGCAGACCCTGAACCCATTCTACGTGGAGAACTCATCGGGCGGGCTCAGGTCAATGGGACTGGTCGGAGTTTTGGGCCTTGTGGCCGGAGCCCTCCTATGGAACTAATAATGGACAAAACAATATCTGAACTGACTGACACGCGTATATGTACTAACTAGTCTACTAACATTTACAAGATCATGTGTACCACATGCCTGGCCGGGGAGTCTGTGAACTCTGTTTTAATACCCATTCCTTCACTTGTACAACTAATGCACTTTGTAATGTAGTAATTAATTGCTTTTTAATTCCTACGTATATTATTTGTATGATTTGTAAATTAGGTTCAGGTGCCCGGTTCGTAGTTTTAGTACCGGAACAATAAAATAAATTCTCGTAAACAGATGGTGTTCCCATTGGCAGAGGTTGAAATGGAGCATAGAATAATTTGCTGCAAAAACCTTGCTCTCATTTTTCCAAATATATTTTGCCATGATTTTGTGTGATTCACAAATTGCTGTGCTGAATCGGCGGCCAAATGTGAAATGTGGATATTATCGATTGCGTTTTACATTTTATAGCAATACTCAGCCTTAAGCCAAAGTTCGTAACGAAATTGATGAAACGAACGACCTAATAATAACAATGCGTTGATCTACATAGTATTCAAGTTTAAATTATTTTTTTTTGCTGAGGCTTAGCATCCAAAGCAAGGTTAGGTTAAGGTACATTTACATAGGTTAGATCTTTGTCATTGGGAAGCAATCAAATCTCACCTACGAAATATGTTTTCCTACGGGATTAAGTACATCAAGCTAAACTAAAATTCCGACATTTTTTATCTCCACGCCGTGATACGTGAAAGATATTCTCCCTTATCTGAATAATATAAAATACCTAAAGTTGTAATTCCTTACTTCATTTCATACTCATTATGTGGAACCCGTAACCAATTCCTTCGTACTAAGCCTGCCGGAATTCGAGCTGACACTTGACATAAACGAGAGTAAATACTAGGTCCATTTCCTCATCTGTCCAATGTCCCAAAGTTCAAAGCCCAAATGGTACAATTTACACAATGGATGGGGCCGTGTCGGATCCGCGTTCCGCTGTACGGGACTCAAAGAAATTGCAAGTTGTCTTGACTTGACGGTGTAATCCCTCACAAAACAATAGTATTTTCAATTCCCAGCCTAATTGTTCTTAAGAATGGGTGAAAAGGCAAGCAACTCCGAACAAAAATACAAACCCAGTTTTTGTACAAAAGGCCCTGCCTGGAATCGGTCCCCTTCCCCTGGATCCACTACCACCGTATATTCAACTAACAAAAAAAAGCTTATTCCCATCCCATTGTAAGGAGCTCTCACGATGAAGTAATTTTGTTCACCTGTGCCCATGTAACATCTCTCTCAAGATTAGGACGGACAATGTGTGAAGGATGAGAACAGGTATTACCCATTCAGCTTGAAGGGAAGAAGAGACTAGGCAGGGAGTCCAAAACAAACTCCTATATCAGCTTTCAGCGTTTCAGCCTATTCCTTATGCTCAAGAATCAACCTGCTCAAAGTCCAACCTGATTCTATTGTAGCCAAACCTGCCTTGGAGCTAAAACCATGTAACTTCTTCCTTTCCCTAAGCTCTTTTCCCAGCATTCCAATCCTGACATGGACAGAATTCGTCGGTAACGTCGACGTACTGTAGTTATAGTCACTCTTAAAGTTAACACATGGACTGTGTGAGCAGTTCATGCTGGTTACCTCTACCACCGGAAGCACCGCCCCCGCCGCCGCTGCCCGACTTCCTCCCGCCTAGCGTAATGGAACGACTCGGTCTTAATTTAACCTCGGGTGGCTGTGAACTTTGTGCCTGGGCAGCTCCAGCAATGACTGATCCTTCGGCGAGCGGTGCCATTCCTATAAGTTCCCTCCTGGCCCTTGTGGCTATTGTCTCAGCCCTGGCAGGGGCTGGGCTCACCGTGACCGCGCTCAGTATACGAAGGTAATATGAATATTATTCACTAAATATCACTATTAAATTGACCTGGAATTACACCCTAAATCACTCCGTGGATTACACTATGAATTACACCGTGAAACACACTGTGAATTACATGGTAAATAACACTGTGAATTAAATGGTGAATTGAGAGTTGAATAACGCTGTGAATTACAGGTTTAATTGCGCGGTGAATAACACTGTATATTACACGGAGAATAACACTGTAAATTACACCGTGAATAACACTGTAAATTACACGGTGAATCACACTGTGAATTACACGGTGAATCACACTGTGAATTATAAAGTGAGTTAAACTGAATTACACTGGGAATTGCGCGGTGAATAACACTGAATATTACACGGTGACTAACACGCAGTATATTACACGGAGAATAACACTGTAAATTACACGGTGAAGCACACTGTGAAATTACAAACAGAATTACCAAGGTGAATTGCGCGGTGAAGATCACTGCAAAGTAAACTGTAATAAATTAAACCGTGAATTACAGTGTTGCTCACTGTAAATTACACAGTGATGCACACTGGAAATGAAAATTATACCATGAGTTACATTATCAACTATGCTGCAAATTAAACCGTGAATCGCATTGTATTGTACTGTGAAATACACCATTAAGTCCACTGTGAATTACACCATTAATTCCACTGTTAATTAACACCATGAATTCCATTCTGAATTACACCATTAATTCAATTGTGAACTATGCCATTAATTGCACCGTGAATTACACCATGAATTCCACTGTGGGCTGTTCTGTGGGTTACCCCGTGCTCATTCTTATTTTATTCCATCATTTTTTCTACAGGTGCAGGAGCCGACGGCGTGGGACGTCACCATCTGTCCGCCACCTTGACAGGAAGCGCAATGAGGGCAATAGCGCTGGGACGTCCTCATCTTCAGGCTTCACAAATTCAGCCCTTTCAGAGAACACGTACTGCGAGGGCCCGTACAACGATAAGGAGGCCTGCAACAATATTTACGCCGAGCTTCATCCAGCCCCAGCAGCGTAAGTTGCACTTTTCTTCTCCTCTAGCTTCTCAAATAACTACAGTAAATTGAATATAACACTAGGAGACGCTTTCCACAGTAATTTCTAAACACTAACATCTCACAACTGCTGCTGCTTAAACCTAAACCTATAAAATATCTAATACATAATTTGCAAAACTGCAATATGAAGCAGAATTGGCAAACTAACCGTAGTTTTTCATCTGAACAGGCTCAATATTCGGACGCGTCCTCCACTTCCAGTTCCTCCGCCGACGGAGAACTGCTATCTAGAGCTTAATGACCTACCCTGTCATTCAAGGTCAATGGGCAGGGGATGCATGCCGGCCGAGGAGTCTTCCAACAGTTCAGACTACTATGCAGATTTAGACTTGGAGAGGCGGACAGTGAGGCCAGTATGAGCTATTAAGCTGAATAATCAAAACTAATTTATACGAAAAAGTATATTTTTCTGAAATTCTTGTCATACGAGTCGCTAATACGTATTACTTGGTACTAGTAAGTTTAACTCGAAATACTCGTATTCTTATTTCTACTATAGAACGTGCCAGAAGTATCGGTGAGTACAAAAGTACTTTAAGACAATTTTGGAATTTGCAAAGAGCTTCGATAATACGGAAATTGGTTTCTACAAGTGTATTGCATATTGCATTTCCAGCTCCTGCTGCATTTATTATACTGAATAAATAGATCTACTCTATTATACTCAATATTTGTATATAAAGTGAAGGTCACATCTTATTGCATTATTGCGGGATAGTGCCTAGTGCCTACCTTTCCTGCAACTAGTAGGAATATCGTTGAAATTACGAATAAAAACAGTGTCAAACCATTACAAGTCAACGAGTCACTCTCTACTTCAAATAGTTGAGCCAAACGAAGAGGAGGACGGCCCCAACGCAACCAGCCAGTGCATGAGAGGCCGCCTGCCCAAAACTCACATTGAACAGATGAACGTAGCGGATGACCATGGTAAAGAATCGGATCTTGTTCTGGTCGTATGGGGGGTAGCGAGCCTCGCCGAGCTTCTCACTCAAGTACGAGAATCCACGGTGCAGGACGGGCTTCTGATGAGAGAAAGTTTGATAACTGAACTTCCCGTGGTAATTTCCCATCCCACTCTCCCCGACCCCACCAAAGGGCAGGCCCTCCCAGCCGTTCTGCCAAATGACGTCATTGATACAGACCCCGCCGCTTGAGGTTCGACTCAGGAACTGACGTACCACGGAGTCGTTCTTGGAGAAAATGTAGAGGGACAGCGGTTTGGACCTACAGAAGTACAAGAGTTACAGAAAACTGGGACCAAAGGTCAAATCAAATTCAAGCTTTCTTTATCACCTGGACAGAATTGAACGAATGGCTCCATCCGCAGAGTCTACAGTCAGGATTGGCAGAATCGGCCCGAATATTTCTTCGGCCATAACAGGGTCATCTTCCTTCACGTCAACTGTAATCAATAATATAAGGGCGAAATTTAAACGATGACTATTAAATTTAAAGTCTATTACATGATATTTTACTACTGTATAGTTTGTTCTCATCAAATGAGTCCGTTGGTGGGTTGTAATTGATTAGAAATTGATTAGAAATTGAAAGTATGCTAAAACAAGTGTTAGTGTTATAGTCATAAGTTTTCGAATCTTAACTTCAAATAATTCAAAAAATCACAAATAGGAAGTAACACAATTCAATTTAGATAGTAATAATTCCAACATAAGTAATAGCCAGTTAATAATAAGTGATATAGGTACATATGATAGTTGTAGATAAATACACGGAGCCGTATACTTTACTGACTTCCCTTACAGTTCTATCATTACCGATAATAGTTGGAGAAATCCACAGCTCAGCTTCGTCAACCTGTCCGCCAAACACAATCCGACCTATCAGAGTCGAGGGATCCAATCATTAAAAGTAGTTTTTCTAGAGTCACGTCATAACGGCAGGCCAAGGGTTGTTGATAGGATCTAAGAGCTACCTTTCGTTGTTTTCAAAATGTTCTGCAGGCGGAGGAAGTTCCGCTTATTGATGATCCGTGGGAGGTCCGGACTATCCTGCCATGTTTTCCCATACCATTCAGCCATAACGACGCCGGCCACCTTGATGAACTCCTTCTCTGCCGCCTTATTGCAAAGAATATAGTCAGGGGCAATGCAGGTTTGACCTAGGTTGAGGCACTTTCCCCACAGGATCCGCTTCGCAGCCAGCTCAAAGTTTGAGGAGTCGTCAATATAAACTGGGCTGTGAAGATTAGAAGTTTACTAATCGGGTAAGTTGGGCATGTAGAGTGTGACTAGTTACTTTACTATACGGAACCCACCTTTTGCCTCCCAATTCCAGAGTGACAGGGGTCAGATGAACTGCGGCTGCAGCCATGACACTCTTTCCCATAGCCACGGAGCCCGTAGCAAAAATGTAGTCGAACTTAAGTTTTAGAAAATTCTTCGTTTCCTCCAAATTAGCCTCAACGACTTGGTAGCACTCCTAATACAGTTCGTAGAATAATCTCGTTAAAATAAATACTCTAGATTAGTGAATATAATTAGCAAACCTTGTCGAGATACACAGGAAGTAGTTTTGCTAAGGCTGCGGCCGATTTTGGAGCCAATTCGGAAGGTTTCAGTATAGCACAGTTTCCCGCTGCAATGGCTCCGATTAAAGGCTATTTAGTGAGAAAAGGGCTCATGAGCTTGGACCCAGTGATTCGGATATATATTTATGTTCAATAAACTCACAAGTATTGCCAGAGAAATGGGATAGTTCCAAGCACCAAGAATGAGCACGACCCCGTAGGGATCCCTCTGAATAAACCCGCTGTCCAGAGAGGCCAGAAGGTTCAGCGGCAACTTTTCAGGCTTGACGTAGTCACCAAGGCTATTGACGAAGGAGTTCAGCTCCGCCCGTACGATTTCCATCTCATAAAGTGTGGCTAGAAATTCGCAATAAGTATTACGGCCATTCCAATATATCTCTTTAATTTTGACTCGGCAATTATTCAGCTCTTCTGTTACCTTCAAGCTTAGACTTCTTCAGATCTTCATGTAGAGCTGAAATGAAGGTCTCGGAACACTCGGTTACCATCCGGAGAAGATTTTTAAGTTGTCCAAGACGGAAGGCCACAGGGATCGTCTTCCCAGAACTGAACGCATTCCTAGCCGTTTGAAGCACCTTTTTGGAACAATTTGGTATAAGAGTTGATAATATTCATAAGATTTATTCACAGCGGAGTATTTAGATTTACATAAATCATAAATGTTCAACAACTGAACACTGAAATACTGGTTGAAAATGACATACTTAAATATAGAACATCCAAACCAAAACCACCTACTAAATTCAATTTTAATAAATTCATAATTTGAACGGAACACATCAAGGTTCATTGATAACAAGATTGAGGTTGTATAATAATAATGTATAAAATTGTTGTACAACAATCTCCTGTATGTTAATTAATCTTGGAACACATATTAGTCCATGTCCATACGGTCAGACATTTTGATAGAATTATATTTAAGTGACATTCAATGAAAAATGTAAATTGTAAATTGCAATAAATGTGCTAAACAAGCATAGAGGTTTACGGAAGTCATAATAACTAGACAGCATACCAACTCTTGTGTCACTGGCATCCTGTTCGATGTACTACGCACTTCGGCTAATCAAAATAGTAAAAAATCACTGCTCAAATTGAGCTAAACTTTCCTAACTGCTAATTGTTGCGTGGACGTTGGATGTAGACGTGCCACTTGGAATGGACCTGGCTGGACTACTGACGGACCTGACTCTTGTGAGGTCTTGAGCTTGACAGTTCAAACAACTGTACATTTCAAATGTAATCCTATTGGCGCTCCAACACCCAATAAGGCCAATAGCATCTATCACGCTTCTCACGAGACGCCAACTCTTTCCTTATCCACATGAACCTTAATAATATTCCTACATTATACTATTTTTTAAACTTTTATCCACAAAAGTTTAAAAATATAAATTATCTTCCAATCATAAAAGCTATCGTGTCCAATGCGGTCATCCGTACGCAAAAATCATTGTATGCATTTTTCGCATTTAAAATAAAATACTTAATAATAGTTCCGCCAAAAAAAAAAGTGTCATCCTTATTTGTAGTTAATTTAATTATTTGCGATATATATTTTTTAAATACGTCCCAAATAAAAGGTTTAGGTTTAAGGTGAGCCAGTGAAGCTTTGTTTTGATTTGAGACTTCCACATCATCGGTAGGATCGCCTGATCTAGGCACAAAATGTTTGCAATTGGTAACCGTAGTTTTACATTATTTTATTTCAAGCGTATTTCTTGGTAGTATAAATCTTTACAAATCAACACACCGATGTCTAGTTTCAAATTCAAATGGAAGCTCATGTCAGATTCTTAAGTGAAAAAGTGATAATAAACGAAGACGATGAAGGCCCCGGCGAGGACGGCCAGGGCGTGGGTCAGCGTGCCGGACTTTGACACGTTGAAGAGATGGAAGTAATTGATGATGAAGCGGAAGATACTCAGTTTTTGATCGGTATAAGGCGGATAGCGGGATTCCCCCAGCTTCTCACTGAAGTACGAGAATCCGCGGCAGAGGACGGACTTCTTGTGGGAAAATGTGTCAAAGGAATATTTTCCGTGGTAATTTCCCATCCCACTCTCACCAACACCGCCTATTACCAACATTCGCATGGAATGAAATATACCTAATATATGTACTATGTATACCTTTAACAACTACTAACTACAATATTAATACAATTTACCAAACGGAAGGCCTTGCCCTGGAAAGAAAATCAAATCACATCACAAATCACAATCCTCCACCAGTCACACTTTTAGCGTTTCGGCTGAATCAAACATCTCAAAGTGTAGCTTCCAACTTACAAGCATTTTGCCAAACACAGTCGTTGACGCAGACCCCGCCGCTGCTTATAGAATTAATCAGTTTCTCATTGATATCATCATTCTTGGAGAATGTGTAGAGGGCCAGGGGCTTCTGACTATAAAATAGAGTTGTATATTACTAATTGAAAAAAGCAAAAACTAAGTAATTACGTAGTTCAATTTTAAATTCATTTTTTCATCCAATCCTTACCCAGCCAAAATGATCTTGATAGCCTCATCCACACTGTTCACCGTGATGATGGGTAAAATTGGCCCAAATATTTCCCCTTCCATCAGAGAGTCGTCCTTGTCCACATCAACTATTGATCCCCATGCAGAAATATTCTAATTGAGACCGAACAAACTGTAAATATCGAAACTGAGACCCGGCGGGGCTTACCAACAATTGTAGGCTCAATCCACAAGTCGTCCTCGTCTGAGTTTCCTCCAAAGGCAATTTTTCCTGTGAGTAAGCAAGTCCCACGTCATTTAAATTAAAATAAAGTGACTCCTGAATAAGTCACTAGATTGAAAAATTGTAATTTTAGTTTATATGTCAAGTCGCTGTATGCAGTATACCTCTGGTTGTGTCCAGCAGCCCTTTCAGCCGGAGAAAGTTCCGTTTATTGATTATTCGGGGCATGTCAGGGTTCTCTTGCCATTTCTGTCCGTACCACTCATTGATGACCTGGTTAGTTTATAACTTTATATGGGCTGCCTAAACCATATAAAGCTTAGCCCAAAATAAAATGAAAATCTAGGTAGATGTCCCACACTAATCTTTAGTTTGCGTATATGATACTCATATCATCTGGAGTTGTTGATTTCCATACTTTGTCTTGGGCTAAAATCTGTACTTTTGGCACAGCATTAAATATAACCCGTCGTTGATGAAATCAACACTTCCGGTCAGCTTGCCTGCTTGGCAGTCCGAATGAACTCGGCCTCCGCCGCCTTGTTACAGAGAATATAGTCAGGAGCAATGCAGGTTTGGCCTAGATTCACGTATTTCCCCCAGAGGACCCTCTTGGCGGCCAAGTAGAAGTCGGCGGACTCGTCCACGTAGCAAGGACTTTGGACCAAGATGAATAATTATAAGTACAGGTTTTCGCACATTCCGACTCTGTCAGGAAAACAGGCATGTGGTGAACCGCGTACCTTTTCCCACCAAGTTCCAGCGTGCAGGGGGTTAGGTTAGGGGCAGCACTCATGTAGACGCTCCGGCCCACTGCCGTGGACCCCGTGCAAAAAATATAATCAAACTTGTGGGAGAGCAAGTCCTTGGTCCGCTCAACGTCACCCAGCACCACTTGATAGCATTCCTGCAACAAGGAACTCTGTTAATCGGCCATTCTCTGAGGAACTAAGGACTTCGTAGCGGAACAAATATGGATTTGAACGGAAAATGTGAAGCTCAAGTAGTTAATTCAGTTGAATTATGGCTAAGTTTAGGAATATTAAGCTCCGTCAGGTAAGGTTAGTGTCGTTGGTGATAGACAGTGATAGATTAGTAAAATTGGTATTCTGAGGTCAATTTAGTTAAAAAATATAGAGAAAATATGCCGACTTCCATTTAGAAACTTGTTTTCAAACTATATATCTTGTAATAACTTCACAATATTAACATTACATATTTAGCGTAAATAAATTCACTGTGTCTGGCTTGTACCTGATCCAAGTACTTGGCGAATTTCCTAAACAAGACTTCAGCTGAGTGTGGTGCGCATTCACTGGGCTTAAGAATAACAGCGTTGCCGGCAGCAATGGCCCTGAAAGTATATGAAAACATTTTCGTAAGTTATATTGCACCTAATAGTTAAAATAATCTAATAAATAGTTAATAAGTAGTTAAGGCTGCCATTTAAACGATCACCAATTAATTCGAAATCCCTCACCAATTACATCAAATTATTCACCAATCATTTGAAACTGACTATGAGCGGAAGATTATTTATTTTAAAATATTTAACGGAATTAAAATAGTCTTATTTGAAATATTTCAAAACCTTGGTGAGGAAATCTGGTCTTATTTGTGAGAGATTTCGAAATATTTGGAAAAGTGATAGTGCTAGAAAGTGGAAAGCTAATAGTGATAGGAAAGACACGTCATACTTTAATAACATTTCGCCCAATCGGAGGCTTGTTTTCGTAGTATTTGACCCAATCACAGGCTTCTTCTCGAAACATCTTACCCAATCACAGGCTTGCAGCTGAGAAGAAACGGATAGTTCCAGGCCCCGAGAACCGCCACAACTCCAAAGGGCTCCCGCTGAATGTATCCGTGGTCCAGCGCTGCCAGGAGATTCGTTGGCAAATATTCCCGCGCAGCGTAATCCTCGAGATTCCGAAGCATCCCCTTAATTTCGCTTTTGGTCAGGTCAACTTCGTACAGCATTGCTGGTCGAGTTCAAACATTCCCTTAATTTTGCACGCACAATTCACCCCATACGCCATATTCATGCACACAGACTTACCTTCATTTCGAGCCTTTCGCAAATCCTTCTTGAGGGCAGAAATGATTTCTTCTGCGGATTCCTCGAAGAGGCGCATAAGGTTCTTGAGCTGCTCCTTCCGAAAGGCCAGGGACCGCGTTCGGCCCGAAGCGAAGGCCTTTCGGGCCCTGTCAACTACCTAAAATTCGAAATTTTGGAGAATTCGTAGAATCTCAAATAATCCTGTAATTCTAACCTGGATAAAATCTAAACTTAACCAACCTCTTGATTAGTCAGCTGGTGAATTTCCGACATTTTCCCGTTAACGCCTTGTTACCAACGCTGCTACGAGAGCTTAATGTATACCGTCTGGCTCGAACGGCAGTGAAGGTTGACTAAAGTCGCTGAAAAAAGATTTAGGTGTGCGTGTTGGCTGAAGTGGAGGATTTCCTAACCACGAAATAATCATAAACTACTACAGCATATACAGGACCACTGTGTGCTATAAATGCATGGGATGGAAGGAGGGAGTCATGGTATTAACCTCATCTCTCCTGTCTCGTATATGTATTCATAGGGATGTATGTACATATATCCCCAGAGTTCCACGCCTACTACAGATGCAGATTTCTTACGAGTTGAAGGTTAACCTTTTTTTCTTTACAGTAAAAACACTGAAGCAGAGGATTTGGTTGGATTTTGATATGACATCTCTGTATTAGACTGGGCACGTAGAACCAAAGACACGCAACTTGCGTGAGCCAAAACCAAATCCTCTGCTTCACTGTTGTTGCTATTAAAAAAGAGGTTACCCTTCAACTAACTCATAAAAAGTGACGTAACGAACAATTTTGCTGTGAAAAGCAGAAAACTTCGAAAGAAAACCTTTGTTTTGTCAATTATGCATACATATACATAGAGCTTTAACTATTTACATAGATCATCATTCATCATCCGCTCCCAAAGTATTATTTATCTGTACTATTTAACATTGGATGCTATAGTGCTTCAGTATTGTATGCGACAAATCTACTATTAATATCCAGTGTTTAGATCAAGACTTAACAAACTAATATTGTTACGGCATTGTAATACGTAACAATAGAATAAATTGTCACTTTTTCTTGCTCTGCGCAGCAAACGGAAGCGGGTTGATGAAATCTATTCTTTGACGTCTGCTGTATGCTGTACTATGAATCATGAACCTCTGCTTTGATAATAGGATTGGAAAGAATAGAAGGCCAAGAATATATACATAGCATTGTAGTTAAAAAGGTCAAACTTCGTACATTGGTGGATTTCAGGTTTCCCTTTCTGAATGACCTCCTGTTCTGTTCTGATCCTAAATAGCCCAGATCAAGATTATCCAAAACCGTATTTATTTGAATGACATATTGCTTAATGAAACCAGGAAATAGTGCCTTTAAATAGTACATTAACATTATGCATTATGTGAGACTAAGGAAGTATTCTTAATTGTATACCGTAACCGTAATACTACCTAAGATGAGACATCTACTGTATTTAATACTTGAAGTCTTGTAGGTACTGTTGTACTGCTAACTGCATACTTTGTAGCAACTCAAATTCTAACACGTAAGAGTTCAAGTTGAGCAGTATACAACTACACGGTAGATCGAACAGTCTTGAGTTGCAGGTTAACGACTTGGTTTGTTTTAAATTATACGACTTGAGCTGGACGAGTCCTTCCAGTACTTTGCTATTATCCGGGATGCTTGTACAGCAAATCCTTGAACTGAAACAATTAACAACCGAAATTAATTTCCAAACGATCTTGCTAGATTTCATGGCCGCTTTTCTTACCTGTTCCGTGGTTCACTCCTAATTCCCGTACTTGGAGCACAGATGCGTCCACGACCCGGAGTCCTTTAACTCCAAAGACTCTGTATAGGAATCAAAAGGACACATTTTTAGAGAATAGAGCAAAAGTTAGGTACGTTGTCAGCTATCGTGGCTGATTCTCACCGCAGTTCAGAGTCAACAACAGCATCGGGGTCACTCATGTCCCGACCCATGGGGGCGGTCCCAGAGTACTTGTAAGCTGTCAGGGTAGTCGTTCTTCCATAACATTCCCAGTATGAGTCACTCTCAAGTTTGTACCCTTCGCAACCCGGGATCGGCGTATGCAGGAGGTGTGCATCTAGCTGTCTGTAGCTCTGCGTCTTGTCAACGAGCTTCACGGCCATCTTAATCGCTGGAAGGGACAAGAATACGTGCGTTTATGCAATATTTGTGAATTCTTTACTAAAAAAAATTAAATAGCTTTCAAATTAATTGAAGTCTGTTTGACCTCCAAAACATTGACGGTTCTTGGTACCCTTAGTGTTGGATATTGCATAATACCTCAGTTTGATTGGTACCTACCCTCAACAAGGACCTGGACATCCCTCTTGTTCTGGAGATACTTTGGGTCAATGAGGGGCTGGGCAAAGGGGTCTTTGCTTCGGAGCCTGAGGGTGCCGGTTCCTTCTGGACGAACTAGTGTGACCGATTGGAAGAAAGAATCGCGGCCGTAGGCCAAGTCATAGTAATCCTGAAGAAGATCAGGTTTGAAATTGAAAGCCGTTGCAAAGTCCCTCTTGTAGCGCGTGTCCAGAGAATAGGCCAGGAAATAGGCATGGATGTCCGGGAACCCTTTGGCGGCCATCGAACTGCTCACAGTGAACGTCGCCTCGGTCCGAGAGCATTGAATTGGGCCCGTACCATTGACAAGCCATTCGGATGTGGTTTCAATGTTCCCGTCCCGGTCACGGAGAAATGAAGTATTTGGGGATGACACGAAGGGCCCAATCAGGGCTCCGTACTTGTCCTGCAGGATCTGGCCCACCGGAAGATTTACTCTTACTTTGATCTACAGAAATCCAGAAACTTAAGATTATGATACGATTTACTCAATATTAGTCCTGCACAAAAATACACACTTTACCCTAAAACAAAATATACAAAGGACCAAATATAGATGTTAGACACAAAATGCTGGGTTGGTTTATACCCGATTCATATTCCATACAGGATCTGAGCCATATATTCTTTCCTAACACTTAGGTAGATATGCGAATTTGCTTACTTGGTGTTTGGCTAAATTCTATATTTTGGTGGTGCGCATATGATTACCCCAATGTCTTCCAAGTGCTCCCTGGGCCCGACGCCTGAAAGCATTAGCAGCTTCGCGGACTGAATTGAGCCGGCACTAAGGATAACTTCCTTGGAACTCTTGGCAATCCTGTACTTCCCGCCCTTGAAGTACTCAATCCCGTAAGCACGATTTCGGTGGTCAATCAGAACCTGGATAAAGATAATAGTAGGTATCCCAACAACAAGCTGATAACATTTAAAAGTAAACGAATCTAATCATAGTTAATGATTCATAAGCAACCTAAATGTCGTCTAACTTACGAACTGGGTCAGTCAAACAGGGCTTAATGTAACCAGACATGGGCAGCCCAATTAAATGTACCCAATTATTATTACTGATTTTTAAACTTTATAGTAAGTTGGCTTTCACTTTTCCAATTTCTAATCTTTTGAATTTCCATAAATGTATAGGTACTTTTAACTTTTTTGGTGCCGAGCGTAGCTAAGTTCAGAAACTATACCGTATATACTTGTTTTTTTTTACCTTCGTGACGGTAGCAAACTTGCGGACGGTAAGGTTCTTTCGTCGCATGGCACCTTTGATATATTCGTGATAGGCTGACCATCGCCTTCCACGTTTAGTATAAAAGTCCATGGGTGAAAAACCTGCAGTTAAGTTTAAATGTCAGTCATTAATCAGCAAATTAAAATACTGCTTCCCTTAGAACGCTTATTGACATACCGTCAGTTATAGGGCCAAGGGCATTTGGATCCCGAACCTTGTAGCCTAGCTCCTCTCCGGCCTTAAGAAATTGTTGCGACACGGGATGCAAGTGTGACTTTTCCATGGACAAAGTTCCGCCTTTCCCATGACCCTTTGGACCTATGTAGTAAATGGTCAAAGCGTCAACAAAGTGCATAGTATTTAGTTTTCGGTTTGTAGATATTTAATGCTGCCCGAGAATATGGACTTAGCCTCAAATTCAAAACAAAGTATAGAAAAATAGAAATTAACAAATCTAGATGTTAGCGAAAACGTATGCCTCAGGTTTCGTATGAATCGGGTATGCATCCTGTATTAATCGACTGTAACATTTGTGTGTTACATCTTTTGGTAAGTTGCATATTTTTTTTGCTCTCAAGTCCTATATTTTGTCAGCACTAATAAGTAAATAAGTAATAGTTTTGTAATAGAAAATGAGGTACTTTCGAACCCCGTTCATCGAAGTATCCATGATAGTCTTCCAGGTCCCTGTAAATGCTTAGCATGTTATCCATGGTCCAGGCCGGGTTCCCGGTCCGATTGGCCATTGCATCAAACCCTTGAACAAGGCCTCGGTAAGCAATGATGCCGTTGATATTGCTAGAGCCGCCCAGCCCCTTTCCAGCCGCCCAATAGCTAACCTGTGAGTTAATGCATGATCAAAGTCTAAGGACAAGTGCTAGAATGAGTAATGATCCCTTTGATTCTTCGGAATTTGAGCCAGCCTTCTTACGCTATAGAAACTAGACGCCATACCATACTACGGCGTAGGATTAGATGGGAATTTCAGCCCTACCTTGATATTTAAACCATGCGCATGTAGCTGGATTCCAGATTCTAGGTTTTGCCTTAAAGCAATTATATTTTTTGTAATGAAAAAACTGGGCGTAGTACTATACTATTTGCTCCTAAGAACGAAAAAGTACTTGCAAGCCTACCCCGAAGAGCACACTAAACAATGGTTACGTAATTTCCAGCTCCAGTAACAACTCATAAACCTGATTTTTGTATTAGGTACAGAAGATGTTTTTAAAAAAAAAAACTGTAATAAATTCAAGCTTTTATAATATTTGCATTTTGCCATCTGTACGATCTTAGCTGTTCCTGGAATTGAAGGTTAATTTAATAGAGGATAAGGAAGGAAAAAAGTATCAACTCGCTAATTTACATAAATGCACGTACGTAGGTGTGGAACATCGCGCGTAACGCATTCATTCAAGCATTTAAACTAAAACGCGAATTACTTAAACTATAATTTATCTTATGCTAATTCGTTACAAGGATATTCATATGCGGAATAGGGAACTAAAAACTTGAAGTGTTCAAGTCGTGGCGTTAATTATATGTACCTTACACGATTTAATGCTATTTAATTCACAATTCTTCATTTTATGCAAAGATTCAACTTTTAAGGTTACGTTTTGCAGTGTGAAGCTTTGATGTCATTCATATGGGTATACGTACAGTATTTTACTACTTTTTTTAATAAATAAATATTGCAAATAATTCGCGAAGGTCGAATATGATTTAAGCAAATTGCTTTTCCCGAACGAAATGAGAATGCGTCATTACATTACATCAAACTTAACGTAAGCGCTATTTTTAGTGCTACACCTAGCGTCTCTGGGGCGCGTAGCACACTAAGACTATGTCCTTAACCTAACCTAACCAAAGTGCTAAGTTGTTAATGAGTTAATATTAACGCTACCAACAAATTACAGATTTTAGCCCAAAACAAGGAGAATGTACATAATTGGCACAATTAGTTATTAGTCGGTTTATACGAGATTCATACCGGCTTCATATTAAACACCCGACCTGAGTCATATTTTTTGGTAAACGTTTGAGTCGCTTCATTTTCATACTTTTGTTTGGGCTAAAATCTACATTTATTTTGTAGCATAAAATTGAAAAAACGAAACGAAAACTCCGATAAAGCAATGGATCAAACATGCAGAGGCTTACATTGTTTCGGAGCCCAAAGCAAGCGGCCTTTTGAGGGACTGTCCTCCATTGCCAGTCAATGGGTTCTTGACCATGAAGAAGATAGGTAATGACCGGGACCCTTTGCCATGCATTTGGCGTCCCGCCTGCCTCCAGCAGGAGGACCCTATAGGTCTCAGACAGCTTGCTGGCCACAATTGACCCTCCAGACCCGCTCCCAACTAAATAGAATCCGGAATTAGCCTTGGTACTGAAAGCCCTGACCGCCGACCTAACCTTACCTACAATGAAGTCAAAGGCGTCCTCGTATCCTCGAATTGTCTGCATGGCTCTATCTACGCTGGATTCCCATCTCGCCCAAGCCAACAGCGTCGGCCCAAGAAGCTCTAGGGCTGATAAGAGGAAACTGGCAATGGCAGTAAGGCCGGCTCCGTTGGTTACCACGTCCAACGAGTCCAGAATTTCGGGGGAATAGTCCGCCATTGGAACCAAGGACTTGTACGGGCGAGTGGGAGCTATCAAGTGAACTAAGAAGCCAGGCTCCAATTCGCTGGATACAGTACTATGAACTGTTGAGTAGGCCTTCAGACCTGTCCATGGTCATAAGCTTAGAATATGTGTTAAAGATTGTATATGAATTTGGGCAATATGCATGCTATAGTGGAGTGGTCAGTTTGGGAAGTCGAATTAAATCAGTACAAAATCTCGTTGAAATGCAGCAATTTACTTCCTGCTGACGGTTGACACTATACCAGAATTGTGTGTTCTTTCCAATGGCAATGGGGCCGTTGAAAGTACACTAAAAATTAAAAAGAACAAATATGGCTGTTGCCAATCTTATTTTCCAAATTTTTTAATTTTGTTTTGAAAGTAATTTTTGAGCTTCCCATTGTCAAAAAAAAGTATATCCTTGGTAAGAGCACTTTCCGGTTCAGAGCCAGTCTTTCAAGAATTACTACATTGGATTTCAATATATAATGCATTCATTGAATTGGACTTGCTAAACTGACCAGTCAGTATTCGTACTGTTCAAATCTCTAAAGAATCTGCAACATATACATTAGGTTGATAGTCCTTCCTTAACTTCTAATTGATATTCCTACACGTGGAGAATTTATGCATGTACATATATGCATACTGCATAACGTTAACAGGATTCCTTGTTCCTGTTCCTGTAAGCTACAGCCCTTAGTATGTAGTAGATAGTTAACAGTTACAGAATATATAGTACATGTATCAAAGATCTCATAAATGTGGTCCACGCTGGACAACTATTAATTATTCCTCATTTTTGTACAAATCTGGTTATCCAACAGAGATGTAGTTGTAGGTGCACGCTGAAACTGTCAATTACGTATATATAGTACATATATTGTGTTTATAAGCTGTGCATAACTTAACATGCCCAACTAAACTTAGATGACGTGACCATGAACCTTGGCGTTAGCTAAAATAATAGAATCTGGCGGACTTTATATAAACAAAAAGTGATAACAGGTTACAAAACTTTCATTGCAGCCAGGTAAGACGGTATGCGGTATGTAACTCCTGTCCTTGATCTAATCAGCTATTCATTTCATACCAGCAACTATATAATTTCCGAACCTTGGATCAGATCTCCTCAAATCTGATTATTTGGGGATTTAATACACGGGTAGAAGTCTATGAAATAGTTGGCAAAACAAACTACCTAAAATGTAATTGCAGGAAGTTTTCCAAATATAATTTTACTTTTTATGCAATAGTCATTGGTTTTACCAAATCATCATTTCAGAGAGCTTTAAGTGCTACTCGGTGGGATTTAAGAATCGCCTTATGTACCTCTAACCAAATACACGTGCACCTACTGCAATTTATTACACCATAAATAATTAAAGCATTAATTCATAATTAATTTAGTATAACACTGAAATAAACTGATAATACGAGCTCATCGTGACTATCACTCACTTACTAAATCACTGAGCGGCTGTATTCGGTGTCTGATTGGCCGGCATAGCGTATAGCTCTGGTAGGAATTGAAGCAGAGCCAGGTATGAATTCCGAAGCGCTGGAATGCTGATCAAAGTCCCGTCTTAAGGCGCTTATAACGGAGAACGAAGCACACGGGCGAATAGCAAGCGGAAGTGGGTTAACAAAGTCTCCTTTTTTCTGCTGTATTAACCTCTAACCTGCATTATAACCTCTGCGTTCATCTTAGGATTGGAAAGAATAGAAGGCCAAATATCGTATATTGATGTATTACAGGTTGCCCTACCTGTATGACCTCCTGTTCTGTTCTGATCCTAAATAGGCCAAATCAGGATTATCCCAAACACATTTATACAATGTCTATGCATATTTGAAAGGTATGTTTCTTAATGAAACCTGGAAATAATTCATTTAAATACTACATTATACATTATTTGACAGAGACTAAGGAACTATTCTTAATTGTACCACCACCGTAATACTAAATGAGGCATCTACTGAATTAAATACTTGAAGCCTTGTAGTGTTGTACTGCTACTGCATAATTTGTAGCTACTCAAATTCTAACACGTCCGAGTTCAACTTAAAGCTGTAAACATACAACTACACGGAACAGTCTTCAGTAGCAGGTTAACGAGTTGACTTGTTTTAAATTATACGACTTGAGCTGGACGATCCTTCCAGTACTTTGTTATTATCCGGGATGCTTGTACAGCAAATCCTTGAACTGAAACAAAGAAACCGAAATTAAATTTCCGGACAACCTTGATAGAGTTAATGGCGGCCTTTGTTACCTGTTCCGTGGTTCACTCCTAATTCCCGTACTTGGAGCACAGATGCGTCCACGACCCGGAGTCCTTTAACTCCAAAGACTCTGTATAGGGATCAAAAGGACACATTGTTAGAAAATAAAGCAAAAGTTAGGTGTTGTTAGCTCTCGTGTGACTGATTCTCACCGCAGTTCAGAGTCAACAACAGCGTCGGGGTCACTCAAGTCCCGACCCATGGGGGCGGTCCCAGAGTACTTATAAGCTGTCAGGGTTGTCGTTCTTCCATAACATTCCCAGTATGGGTCACTCTCAAGTTTGTACCTTTCGCAACCCGGGTTCGGCGTACGCAGGAGATGTGCATTTAGCTGTCTGTAGCTCTGTGTCTTGTCCACAAGCTTTACGGCCAACTTAATCGCTGGAAGTGACAAGAAGACATGGGTTTAGGTAATAATATATTTATGTCAATACTTTACAACCTTGCGTTTTTATTTTACTGCCTTACTAGGGCATTGCGACTTGCGACATGATCTAGGTAAGGCAGGAAAGAAGTTATGCAGTTAAGAAATGTAAAGCCAGAAGCACAAGGCAAGATACGTAAAGTAAAGTAGGAAGGCGCTAAGGCAAGTAATGTATAGTAATGCAGGAAGGCACTATGGCAAGGAATGTAAAGTAAATCAGGAAGTTACTAACACAAGGAATGTAAACTTATGTAATAAGGCACTAAGACAAGGAATTTAAAGCAAAGCTGGAAGGCACTAAGACAAGGAATGTAAAGCAGGAAGGCACTATGGCAAGAAATGTCAAGCAGGAAGGTACTAATGCAAGACATTTAGCGCAGAAAGGCACTATGACAAGGAATGTAAAGTAAAGCAGGAAGGCACTGAAGTAAGACAAGGAATGTAAAGTATAGCTGGAAGGCACTAAGTAAGACAAGCAAAGTAAAGCGCAACAATATAAATCAAGACAGGTAAGCTGTGCAAAAAGTGTGCCCTATTTAAGACATTTTTTTATATTTCATAAGTGTGCCGAAAAATTACATGTTTTTCAATTTATGTAATTGAAGTCTGTTTGACCTCCAACACATCGACAGTTGTTAGGCAAGTGCCATAGTGTTGGATATTGCGTATATTTTAGTTTGATTGGTACATAACATACCCTCAACGAGGATCTGGACATCCTTCTTGTTCTGGAGATACTTGGGGTCAATGAGAGGCTGGGCAAAGGGGTCTTTGCTTAGGAGCCTGAGGGTGCCGGTTCACGTCTAAGATAGTAGGACGCATGAAGGTGTGTCACGGAAATGTGTACTAAACGTAATGCTATCTATATGTACTGCATACCTCAGATTTAGGCATTTTATAGGAAGAAGCGTTGCCAATCTACTGGTTGAAGTTGTACGCCAGCGCACCGTTCGCGTTTTAAACGAACCAAAAGGCCAATTGTATTCCGTAATCGAGATGTAG